>JARYHS010008074.1:207898198-207940439 GCA_031002005.1 Vandiemenella viatica | reverse complement strand
CAGCTCAATCGCTACTCATTTCATTGTTGTCTGAAGTTCACCGTTTTTTTTTTTTTCATTTAATTGCATTTTTTATTTTTTTTGTCATTATGGAAAACGGGGAAGGAAATGTGACCAAATGGTTGATTTTTATGTTTATCGGACGGAGTGTTGCACACCAATAACAGTACGTATGATAGAATACTCTCTCGCTACCATTAATATGCTCCAAAATTAAAGCTTTTATCTTATGTATCTATGGACAAAGAATTTAAGGAATAATTGAATATATCGAACGAATAATACGTAAATATAAGCATCTAATGATCGATATGTCGATTTAAACGAAATACATACTTTTATTTCAGTGTTCTGTCAGTTACGTTATTCGTGAATGCTTAGAAATGTTATTAAATAATGTGAATAACCTAGTACAAAACGTAAATCGTGACGTCATAGTGCGACGTCATGGCATGACAGACGACTTCATAGATGACCAAAATTTGCGTTTTATAATATTAGACTAGCCTCAAAGCCCGTCAAACTTAACGGGTTGAATGGAGTGTTCGGCCAATTCATTTTTTTTTCCAGTTGCATAACTAAAATAATAGAAATGTTATAAAATAAAGATCGATGTACGAGGGTAGCCCAGAAACTAATGCACAACATATTTTTTTTCAGCCCCCAACAATGGTAAGAATATGAAACTTTAGATATTAATTCTTTGAAGTTTTCAGAGTGCGCGAGCAAAGTTTTCCGTTTCTTCCGACAGACAGCGTACTTGCAGCAATGGTTGAATATGGCCTCTGTGAGTGATGTATGTTATAAGCAGCGTGTCGTCATTGAATTTCTCACTTCGGAGCAAGAAACATTCACAAAAACTTTTATGTGCAGTTTATGGAGCATCAGCAGTCGACAGAAATACGGTTAGTCGCTGAGCACAGAGGGTGAGGCCATCTGAAAGCGGATCTGCCGAGCTCCAAGATTTACAGTGGTCGGGAAGGCGACCCACGGCTGTAACACCTGACAAGATGCAGCGTGCTGATGTGCTCATTCGCGAGGACCGACGCATAACGACTCGGCAGTTGGCGCAGGAGCTGTCAATCAGCAAAGGTAGTGTGGGTGTAATCGTCAGTGCTCTTGATTACGCAAAAAAAAAAGTGTTCACGATGGGTTCCACGCCATCTTAAGGAGGAACACAAGATTCTCAGAAAAAACATTTCTTCTGAGTTGCTGCAACGTTTTGAAGCTGAGGGGGAAGCCTTTATGTCCCGGATTGTGTCATGTGATGAAACCTGGGTTCACCATTTTGAGCCCGAAACAAAACGGCAATCGATGCAATGGCGCCATCCAGACTCTCCACAGAATAAAAAATCCAAAGCAACTTCTTCCGCTGGTAAGGTCATGATCACTGTGTTTTGGGACTGTGATGGTGTCATATTCATTAATGTGATGCCGAGAGGCACCCCCATTAATTCTGGGGCATATGTGAACACATTAACCAAACTCAAGAAGCGCTTCCAGCGACTTGGACGCCATAACAACCCAGGTGATTGTTTGCTTCAAGATGAAAACGCACGCCGTCACAATACAAGTTTGAGGACGTTGGAACACATCACCAAACAGTGTTACCCCACCCACTATATAGCCCTAAATTAGCTCCCTCAGATTTTCACTTGTTTGGGCCATTGAAGAATGCCATTAGTGGGAGACATTTTGAGGATGACGAAAAGGTGATTCGCATAGTGAAGAAATGGCTTCGTGAACAGAACAAGGAATGGTACCGCCAGAGCATACACGCTCTTGTGTCTCGATTGAGGAAGGAGATTACGTGGAAGTGTAGGAGAAACATCATTCTTTCTTGTGTATAAGTTGCATTGAGTTCAATAAATAATTGTTGAAGAAAAAAAATGTGGCGCATTAATTTCTGGGCCACCCTCGTAATACAAGTTTCAATTGTGGTGTAGGATGCATATATAGCGTTCAATTTGGAACTAATTTCATTCAAATCAAGTAATGATTTCAGTAAAAATTAGCAAATAATAATTAATATGCCGATTTAAAGGAAATACATACTTTTGTTTCAGTGTTCTGGCAATTCATTTATTTGCAGTTGCTAGACTAAATAGAAGTGTTACAAAATAAAGTTAAATGTAATTCCTCGTTCCTTGCACTGTACAAAAAACTTTCAGTTGTCATCTTGTTCCATGTAGCTTTACAACCTAACCACAAACTACGCTAAACTTCCCGCCAGAAAAAACAGTACTTCAATCTCACGCATATTAATTCACGTACTGTATCGGATTTTAGTGTCATAATGCATCGCGATATAAATTTGTTCAAAAATCTTCATGGGTTCTTACACTTTCTTTTTTGTTATCCGCGTTTCAGATCTATATTACAACGTATGAATGGCTGATACAGTTACACGTTGCTGAAAGAAAAAATAGCCTTAATAATGTTGCCCAATGAAAACAAAGGAAATCAAAATAATTCTTATGAACTTACAT
The DNA here is from genome assembly GCA_031002005.1 of Vandiemenella viatica. NCBI lineage: Eukaryota > Metazoa > Arthropoda > Insecta > Orthoptera > Morabidae > Vandiemenella > Vandiemenella viatica. Next base: position 207,937,950 of record JARYHS010008074.1, on the reverse strand, counting down.
TATGCCAGGTAATATTTGTTTTAATTAATTGTAGTGTAGGCTGCACAGATCGCGATCAGTGTGCAACTACACAGTACAGTCACATTAATGTGTCCACCTCTCAAAAACCAGAATAACCACCTTTGGCAGAGCGGACCGCTGCGAGGCATGCAGAAAGAGAGTCAATTAGGTTTCTGAAGGTGTTCACTGGTATGTTGAGCCATGCCGACTCCAGTGCGCTAGATTACGCGGTTGAGGATCCATGGCGCGAACAACCCGATCGAGGTGGTCCCACAGATTCTCGATAGAGTTTAAATCCGGTGAGTTTGCTGGCCAGGGAAGTAACGTAAACTCATCCTGGTGCTCTTCGAACCACGCACATACACTGCGAGCTGTATGACACCTCGCATTGTCCTGCTTGTGATGATCCATCGTGCCTTCCACAATGATGAATTCACCCAGCGAATGCCAGGAAAACATTCCCCAAACCATAATGCTCCCTCCTCCACCCTGGGTGTTCGCTTTCAGACGTTTCACGCCGTATGCGCCAACGTCCATCTGTCCCATGGATCACAAAACGTGATTCATAGGAAAAAACCACTCTGTGGACGTGGACGTCCAGTAGCGGGACTGGCGTGCAAATTCCAACCTTCGTCGCCGATGAACAGCAGTCAGCATAGGTGCATTAACCAGGCGTCTGCTTGTGAGATCCCACTCACAAAATCATTGTAATAAAAAATAACTTGTAAATAAAATAGGTTAAACAGACTTCACAGCATGAGTAGTTTGTGTAGACATTTGGGGTAATTTTAAGTTTTTTTTTAGAATTTAGTTTGTTGTAGTTGGTACTACTGTTATTGTGTATGGAGGAGAGTGAAGATGGCAATATGGCGAGAGAGTACTAGGAGAGAGCATTGTATAGATAGAAGTGTGTGTTGGCAGTATTTTGTAGCAGCGAACGTTTGAAGTATAGAATAAAGTTTCTCAAATGAATGAGTGGAGTAATTGAATTATTTGACTATAATACCCGTTGCGCTAACATGTATATCTTGTAAAGTGGTTTGTTGAATAGTAGTAATAAAATGCTAAGTGATATCACTACCGCCAAAACCAACAGTAGGGCCATATGTTGCGAGGAGCGGGATATCTACTTACTGCTGGTTAATGTAAAAATTAGCAGTGGGGCTTAGCAAATTGGAGACCCTTAAGCCAGGATTAGGCAATGTATCGCATTGCTTACGAGCTGGAATAATTTCATCGGAAGCAGACGACGCGAGGAAAACATCGGCGACTGGTAGCAGGTATTTTCAAGAAAGAAGAAATAACGGCGCAGATGTGGCAAGTACAAAAGACAATTTAATTTTCTTGGAAGAATTTCAGCGTAATCAAAGTAGCAGTAATTACAGAAAAGACTGACGGAAATTAACGTTGTAACTTTTGCGGAACAATTTTGTTGCTTGATTGGAAAAAGAAGTGGTGTAAATATCAGCAAATGAACGGTTGAATTAAGCAGAACTATTTGAAAACAAGCATAAAGTAACGGAGTACTGTTTGTAAGAATTGAAAGTTTAAAATTTGTAAAATTGTCGTAAGAATAATTTTGGTCCGTAAAAAACTGTTTAAGCTAAATTTACATGCTGTGAAAGTCTTAGTTAAAGTAATAAAGAAAATAATTAAATACAGGGGGGAAGATTTTTTTAAGTAGACGAATATAAAGCAACTTATGTATATGCATGTATGTCAGTCATTGTAACCTTCGATGTGATAACATGTTGTGTATATTTTGTGTTGCAAAATTTATTTTTTACAGGGGTGCAGCTGTTTTTTGGTACAGTAAGTAAGTCTGAAAGGGTTTCTGTACCCGTTTGGAAGTCTAGCTGCGTTGTAATACGGCGTTGTAAAATTGTGAAGTGATTTTGTATGTGTAATATTGTCTTGTGATTTGGCGGAATAATTTTTGTAGCAGACTTAGCCCGTGGTACTGTGTTTGATTAAAATTTGTAATTAACATGGCAGCAATTAGTGAAAAATTAGTCAACCGCGATGCTGAATTAAAATTAAAGAGGGGGATAATAATAATAATGCTAATGTCAACAATGAAGATTCTGGTTTCGGTGAGCGCTCGACTGTAAGGGAGGGAAATGGAATTAGCGTATGTAGTGTAGCAGAAGTTAGTAGCGTTGATATCTCTGACCGCGTGGGGGGAAGCGGATTTGAGTCGCTGACCAGTGGTGATATTAGTGTAGATATTAAAAGTAGCTATATCGGTGACCATGAGTCAGAGAATTTCATGACAAATGTTACGTCTACACCAGTACCAGTCGATCAAGTTAAAATACGAGAAAAAGAGGAGGGTAGTGAAATAATTGATTCTCAAAAACAGAAAGGTGGCGAAATGTTAATGCTGATTTCTTTAATGGAGCGTATGGAAAGAAAAATTGAATTAACAGCAGAAAATATGGAAAGAAAAATTGAATTAAGTCAGAAAGCAGCAGAAAATATGGAGAAAAAAATTACCGATAATTGTGAACGACTTACAGACGAAATGCGAATGATCAAGCAGGATATGTTCGTAAAAATGGATGAATGTATTCGGCAATCAGAAGACAGGTGTGACAAGAAGATAGAAAATATGAGGCAAAAATTAAAAGAGAAGTGGACACAAGAATGGAAAAGGAAATAACGATGGTGTATGATTATGTGGAAAAGCTTGGGGAGACTACTAAAAAGAATGTAGAATGTTTAGTGCAACAGAAAGTTGAGGAGGAAGTGAAGAAAAGTAGCAATATAATACAAGAAGAGCAAATGGCCATGCGGGAAGAAAATAAAATAATCTATGAAAATCAGAGGGAATGTGCTAAAGGGATTGAAGAGTTGAAAGAGAAGGCGGAAACTAACTCCAAAAGGATTTCTCGATTAGGAGAGAGACTAATGGTTATGGACAAGGAGGCAAAAGGAGTGACATGCAAGGTGGCGGAAGTAGCTAACCAGGTCGACTTAGTTAAAGAAGATGTGAGAGAAGAGATATTACAATTAACTCAAAGAGTCAAGGAAGCAGAACGGCGAGGTGTGACTACTATGGGAAGCGGTAACATCATTACGAATCATTTCAAGTTACCGGAAGTAAAATTTGAACCCGAAGGAGAGGTTCATCCTGTAGAATTTGTTAGAGCTTATAAAAATGGCTTACCTTACGAGTGGTCTGACGTTGACAAAATAAGGTATATTAAGAACATGTTACGAGGGGATGCTTTTGCATGGAGTTGCGAGAGTGACGAGGAGTGTAACAACTATGAAGAATTTTTGAGATTATTCTTGAGCAAGTATTGGTCACAACGGAAGCAAAGAAGAGTGAGAAGGGATTTTTGGAATTGTAGATATTATAGTCGGCGTGATGGTAGTATGAAATACTTTTGTGAAGCAGTTATGAAGGAATTACGTTATCTGGACCAAGAAATAGATGATGATGAAAAGATAGAAGTATTATTACAAAAGTTGCCCAGACCTGTTCAAGAGAAGCTTATAATAAATCAATGGAATAGTGTAGAAGAATTTCTCGAAGCAGTTGAAAGACTAGATCGTTGGAGTAGTACAAATGAACATGGACCGAGGGAAGATAGGAGGAATGATTTCAGAAATTATAACAGGTCAAACCAAATGCCGTCGCAAGATAATTTTACAAGAGATAGAGGCCGTATGAACGGATATAACCGAGGAGATCAGTTCAACAGGAATTCGGGTGATAATAGGAGAAGGGAATATGAAAATAGAAGCCATGACAATCAGTGGTCGCATCACAATAATGGCCAGGCAGTAAGAAGGGAGGAAGTAAGGCATCATGATCATGAGCGAATGATGGGAAACTCAGTGCCGCAACTGGGGCGGTCCGAACAGTAGCGGAAGAAGTCAAAACAGGACCGAAGGATCGAGAGAAGATGACCAAACTAGGATGACGACAATAATAATCAATGTAGAACTGAAAGCATACGGGAGAAAACAACTGAATGTGATGTGCAAAATGTGAACTACAAAAACGGAACATATAATCATGAGAGAACAATAGAAGAAGAGATGTCGAGTTTTGAGGAGGAGGAGCCGCTAAAATGGTGGGAATGTTTCAACTTGTTAAATGAGGATGAGCCGCAGAACATTACAAGGATGTGTGAATATAATTGGCACGAAGAAGAGGTACAAGAATTGGCTAGAATCGACGTGGGAAATCATGATAATCAAAAGAACTGTGAGGAGAATATAAAGAAATACACTGCAGAGGAAGAAATGTTACCAAATGAGCTTATATCAGAAAGGGTGGACGAAGATCTGTATGAAACTACATCAGTGGATAGTGATAGTACTAATGACAACGAAGAAGAAGGAAGTGAGAAATTATGCAGCGAAAAAGATTATAGTAGCGAAGAGGAAGAAAATAGTGAAATAGAAGAAGGAAAATGGAATATTAAACAATGATGAAACAGAAGAAGTGAGATTTTTCTTGGTGAAGAAATACGCCGTCAATGATGAAGAAGAAAGTATAATGCTAGAGGGGGCAAATGTTCAAGTTTCAGAAGAATGTGGTCATGATATGAGCTTAGTTATGGGAAACAGTGAATCCAATGTGGTGAATAATTTGTCTGGTAAAATAGAAGAAGAAAGAGATCTAGTAGGAAACAACAGTAGATGGAACACGGAAGACGATAGCCAATGTAGTAGCAGAGAATTAGATTTACAGCAATTGTGCCTAAAAGATGGAAGTAAAGTTGAATTGTTGAAGTGGTCACAGGAAGAACTTGAAAGGGATTTATTGCAAGAAGAGTTTTTAAAGGAGGAAGAGGAGGAAGTGAGACATCCGGTGTTTTTTGTGAAGCTCTTTGGATTGAACAGTGAAGCATTAGCGGATACTGGTAGTGAGTTGACAGCCATATCACATAAGTTATATGCCCGTATAATGAAAGACAATAAAATTACCGAAATGCCGGTGCGTAAAGTACAAGTTATTGGTGCTACTGGAAAGTTAAGCAAAAGAGTGAAGATTCAGATATTATTAGAATTGGAAATAGATGGAGTCGCAATGGAACACACATGCTTGGTTGTACCCGATCTTAGTATCAACTGTATTTTGGGAATGGATTGGCTTAAGCAAATTTAAGGCTTTAATTGATTGCTACAAAGGAGAAATGGATGTATGGAAAAATGATGAGAACTATAAAATTAAGTTTGGTAGCGGATCGGCAACTGCGAAGAATGTAGGGAGAGATATAAGAATACGAGCGGTATATGAAGTAATGACAGAAGCGGAGGATGTAGATGACCCAGAGATGGGAGAAGAAGGAAGAGACAGAAGCGTTGTTGGAATCAATGATATAATGGATATTGAAGCATTGAATGGGATAACTGGTGAACAAAAAGAAGATTTGAAAGGAATTTTAAGACGATATCAGGATGTATTTTCTGACTGTCCTGGAATAGTGAAGAATTATGAATGTATTTTGAAGATAAAGCCTCACACCCCGTTTTTTGTGAAACCATACCCCATACCATTGGCGAAGAAGAAAGCCGTAGAGCAGGAGATTGATAAAATGATTCGTTGGGGTATAATCGAACGAAGTAGCAGCCAGTACAACAATCCCTTGATAGTAGTGGGGAAGAAAGATGGATCAGTAAGATTAGTGTTAGACGCCAGGACCTTGAACAAAATTGTGGACAGAGAAACCGATCGGCCGGAAAACCTTGAGGAAATGTTACAGAAATTTTACGGTGTGAAGTATATGACAAGTTTGGACTTGACCGCCGGGTATTGGCAGATCCCATTGGCACAAGAATCAAGGAAGTACACCGCGTTTTTGTTTGGGGGTAGGTGTTATCAATACAGAGTGGTTCCGTTTGGACTGAATGTTTCTGTCTCCGTGTTTATAAGAGCTTTGGATCAAGTGTTGGGAGATAGGTTGCTGAGCAAGTTATCCGTTTATGTTGACGACATATTGATCAGCACTCGTACTTGGGAAGAACATTGTGAAATTCTAGAAGAAGTGTTAGCAGCCTTGCAAAGAGGGGGCATGACATTAAAATTGGCTAAGTGTGAGTTTGTAAAGAAAGGGATAAAATTCTTGGGACATGAAATAGATTCAGCTGGAATACGACCAGGATCCAGAGAAAATAAAAGCCATCGCTGAATTTCCAGTTCCAAGTAACAAGAAGCAGTTGAAGTCATTCTTTGGCTTGTGCGGTTTTTACAGGAAATTTGTAGCAGATCAATCGTTCAATAACCCACACTTAATAGAACTAAGGAAGAAGAATTCAACTTGGTTATGGACGGAGCAGTGTCAGCAAGCCTTCGAGAAGTTAAAGAACGAGTTAAAGAATAGTAAAATATTGTATCACCCGGATTTGAATTTACCATTTTGCATGGGAACTGATAGTTCTGACTATGGGTTAGGTGTTCATTTATTTCAACTAGTGGAGGTTAACGGGAAAGAAGAGAGCCGAACAATTGCATTTGCTAGCCGAGTGCTCAATAAGCATGAACGATCCTATGGAATAACTGAGAAAGAAGCCTTGGCTATTGTGTGGGGATTTGGAAGATTCAAATTCTACCTATGGGGCCATAAAACAATAGTGTTTACTGACCATAAGGCCTTGACATTTTTGCGTGAATGCAAACTTATGAACAGCCGTTTGACGCGATGGGTTCTATTTTTGCAACAATTTGATTTTGATATAAGATATATTAAGGGCAGTGACAACAAAGTGTCTGATGCACTGTCACGACTGCCGTTGGGCACGAGCAACATGGATGAGAGTATCGGACCGGGAAAGGCAATTAAAATGTTTTACATGAAAGGAGTAACTCATGAAAGAAGTATCAGGGAGATTTGCAAGAATATGAGACGGCGGCAAAATGAAGACGAATGTTTGAAGTTGATAAAGCAAAACTTGGGAGATCCAACGAATATAAAGTTGCCTAAGTATTATAAAGTTTTCGATGGAATCCTATTTAGGAGAACAGATGAGTTTTCGGACGATTGGAAGATATGTTGGCCAACCAAATATGTTGACGTAATTATAGACTATGTGCACTTAAGTTATGGTCACTATGGAGCAGCTAAATGCACTCGTAAGCTAAGAGAAATAGTGCTGTTTGACAACATGAAAAGGAGGGTGGCACAAAGGATAGCCAGTTGTGATCGTTGTCAAAGGACAAAAATTTCGACAGTAGCTATAAAAGGGTTGATGCAAAGTATATTGCCTGAAAAAGTATTGGAATTGGTAGCAGTAGATTTGTACGGACCATTACCAAAGTCAAAGGGTGGATTTGCCTATATTTTTGTAATGTTGGATGTGTTTTCGAAGTTTGTAAGGTTTTATGCAGTCAGAAAGGCCACTGGCAAAGTATTAGTGGACAGATTAGAAAAGGATTATTTTAAGAAGGTGGGATACCCGAAGGCGATACTGTCGGATAATGGGAGCCAATTTACCTCTCGAAAATGGGCACAATGCATGGAAACGAATGGAATAAAGCACATAAGGATATCGGCGTATCATCCGGCAAGTAACCCAGCAGAAAGGGTTATGAGAGAGATTGGTCGGTTGTTCAGAACGTACTGCAGCAATAAGCATACTACTTGGGTAGAATATGTAGCTGATTTTGAAGATGTAATAAACAGCGTGCCCAGTGAAAGTACGGGTTACAGTCTGTAACAGCCCTAATACCTGAATTTTGAATAGAATTGTACTGTAGGAAATATTTGTAGTGAGCTAAAGTTTGCTTGTAAGTGATTTGATATGTTCATTTTGTAAATTCTTGTAAATCAGTGTATATAGACTTTATTTTACGTAAGGAAAGTATTTAAAGTCCATTTAATATGTTTAAGAACCGAATGGTGCAAGAGAATTTCTTGAAAGTTTGTAATTCCATGTATTACTGTAAGTTACGATGTTGGCGGGACAATTTTCTACCGTTTGAAAGGATTTCTGTAAATAATTTTGTATTTAAGTATCTATAATTACCATTTCTGATCATTTTTTAATGTTATTAATTAATTTTGTATTAATTCCGATTGTTTATAATATGTTAGATTGTTTGAGTGATTGTTAATGATCGAGAAAAATCGGGCGGATGCCTTTGAAGAATTCTCGTAATTTCGATAGACTCTATATAAACAGATCGCCTGGACAGAGACATTCATTATGTATTAAGTTGTCATTCAGTTGTTAGTTGACAGTATTCAGAAGTGCATCTTTGGATTGTACCTGTGATTGTGAATGTCGCTGACTTGTTTTGATCATAAATAAACATGCATCTTCATATCTAATTTTCTTTGGTGATTTCTGTAATTAATTAATGCAATTCTTAAATCACCATAAAGAACCTTAACAAGTCCATATTTTATAATGTATAATAAGGAAGCTCCTAACTTGGTACGCGAAATAGTGAAATTTCCAGTAAGTCAAGTGAGATCCCAAGAAGATATATTCAGTCAGGTAAAGGAAAGAATGAAGAAAAGATCGGAAGAGAGAAGAAACAGGCACGACCGAAGATATAAACCTGTCGAATTTAATTTGGGAGATTTGGTACTGGTAAAGACTCAGGAGAGGTCATGCGAATTAAATGCGGAGATTAAGAAATTCTTTGACGTGTACCACGGACCATTTAAGGTAGAAGGGAAGCCACATAGGAACGCATACTGGCTAGTGTATCCTAAGTCTGGTAAGAAATTTGGGTTAAGAAACATAACAGACTTGAAAATGTACAAGGTCAGAAGAGATAAGTGACATATTGTGTTCTTGTGAAATTTGGTGGTTTTGTATAACGTTGACTGGTAAAGATGCAGACTGATAGAGACAGTGAGTGATTATTGTTATAAATAAGGACAGAATTGTGGAAATGTATATAAAGACGATGATTTGTGAAAAAGGTTGGACTTTATAACAAGCCAACCAATTTTGTTAAAATATGCTTGTTTGTTATAAAGTGGGGGCATATGTGAGATCCCACTCACAAAATCATTGTAATAAAAAATAACTGTAAATAAAATAGGTTAAACAGACTTCACAGCATGAGTAGTTTGTTTAGACATTTGGGGTAATTTTAAGTTTTTTTAGAATTTAGTTTGTTGTAGTTGGTACTACTGTTATTGTGTATGGAGGGAGTGAAGATGGCAATATGGCGAGAGAGTACTAGGGGAGAGCATGTATAGATAGAAGTGTGTGTTGGCAGTATTTTGTAGCAGCGAAGGTTTGAAGTATAGAATAAAGTTTCTCAAATGAATGAGTGGAGTAATTGAATTATTTGACTATAATACCCGTTGCGCTAAAATGGATATCTTGTAAAGTGGTTTGTTGAATAGTAGTAATAAATCGCTAAGTGATATCGCTACCGCCAAAACCAACAGTAGGGCCATATGTTGCAAGGAGTGGGATATCTACTTACTGCTGGTTAATGTAAAAATTAGCAGTGGGGCTTAGCATGCTGCGGAGGCCCATGCGCAGCAACGTTCGCTGAATCGTTGTTGAGGATACACTCTTGGTAGCCACTTGGCTCATCTGGGTGGTCAGTTGCTGAACAGTTGCACGTCTATTTGTCGGAAGGCATCTCTGTAGCCTTCGTTCGCCATCTATAGCCCGTGGTGCACCACATGTTCCACGCCACTGATTTTGAATAGTACCATTTTGCCATGCACGGTATACTTTCACCACGGCGGCACGTGAAAAGTTCACAAAATTAGCTGTTTCCGAAATGCTTCCACCCTTGGCCCGAAAGCCAATAATAATGCACCTTTGGACGACGGATAAATCACTACGTTTCTGCATTACGCTAACGACTGAAATGCTTTCCAGCAGACAGACAGACATCATTAACCGGGAAAGCATTGATCGGTGTTTCATAATCAGGTTGTTCCTACCCGATACGTTGTTTCCTTATTGGTAGTCAAGTATTTTCTTTGGCCACCTTAATCTGACATTATAGGTGGGTTCAGCTCCCAGTGCAGAGATCAAAGGCTTATTTGATTTCTGAGCATTTTCGTAGAACTGCGTAGCCAGTTGTTGGAATCTGACTCGTAGTTTGGGCAATCCACTCAGTCGATGGAGGTCATCTGTCCTCGTGTCCCTCGGTAGATGATGAGCGAATCTGATGGCCCTATTTTGAATAGTTTGTAGTAGCTGAAGGTTCGCGTGCGTCGTGTTACCCCATACGACCGCAGCGTACTTCAATATTGGTCTAACCAGGGCGGTGTATAGGCGGATCCCTAGGTCCGGTCTTAGCTTAGATGTTGGATTTAGAACTGGGTAGAGTAAGCCTAGTCTCCCAGATGCTTTGGCACGAACGTTGGTGAAGTGGGGTTTCCACGTCATCCCTCTATCGAGTTTGATCCCGAGGTATGTTGCCGTCTTCATCCAGCTGATGTGTTCGCCGAAAAGAACGAAAGGAGGTAATTGAGGAACTTTCATCCTGGTTATGACAATTGCCTGGCTTTTGGAAGCGTTGTAAGCGAGCCTCCATTTGGTGCCCCATTGCTGGATGTTGTCGCAGGCCTGCTGAAGCCTTCTGCGTAAGAGGTTGGCATTAAGGCTCTTCGCATAATAGACAGTGTCATCAGCATATAGGGCTTTCTTCACGCGGTCTCTGGATGGAATGTCCGCCGTGTACAAGCTGTACAGGACTGGGCCGATAACTGACCCTTGTGGGACCCCAGCTGAGATGTTCTTTATTGCTGAGATGCCACCTTCCATCACAACTCTGAGAGTCCTGCCCTCGAAGTAGTTTTTGAGAAGCTTAACATGTGGGAGTGGTACTCCCTGTGTGAGCAGCTTGTAAATGAGGCACTGATGCCAGACCTAATCAAAGGCACGGCTGATATCAAGCAGAACTGTGCCGAAGTATTCCCGACGCTCGAAGACAGAGAAGGCCTCTTCTGTGAGACAGAGCAGCTGCTGAGGTGTTGAGTGATGTCTGCAAAAACCAAACTGTTCGTCAGGCAGCAGCCCCTCACAGTCGATGACGGCGCGTAGTCTCTTGAGGTAGAGTCACTCAAAAACTTTGGAAAGACTAATTGGCCTATAGGATTTGGGGGATCTTCTGTCCTTGCCCGCCTTCGGAATAGGTATGATGTCAGCATACTTCCAAGTAGTTGGATATTCGCCCTTTTGAAGAATTTCATTGAAGGCGTCTGTTATGAACTGAACGGCGATTGGGGGCAGTTGACGAAGGATACCACCGCCGTTGCCATCGTATCCTGCGGCTCTCTTTACTATGAGGCTCGAGAGCATTGACGCGACCTCTTGTGTAGTGATCTCGTCAATGCGGTGCTCTTTCGGAGGGACGGCTTCGAGGAATCGCCGCAATCTTTCTTCTACCAGACGAATATGGTTGTCGTCCTTAGGATCATTGACTGGCTGAAAATTTGCCTCAAAAGTTACAGCCAGAGCTTCTGCCTTCTCTTCGGGCTCGCAGACGTAGTTATTTCCGACCACCAGGGGCGGGATTTTATGCCTCCTCCGGAGGAGGGCCTTCGTCGTGCGCCATGCGGACCCATCCTCTAAGTCCAGGGTGGATATGAAGTTGGACCATTCCGAGATCTTGTGCTTGTTCACTTCAGCCTTAATTTCTCTCTGCATACGATTTATTATTCTCTTTGTGGATGCATCGCGTGTGACGTGCCACTCCCTAGTCAATCGATTTTTGACAATAATAGCCTCTCTGATTTGCGGAGGGAGTTGTCGCGAACGGATCGGCTGTTTGCGTCTCGGCTGGTTAGCCGCATCTGCAGCCTCGTTAATCCAACCCGCCAAGTTGGCCACAGCGATGGAGGGGCCGGGTACAGCCGGTGGCGGTGCCTCTTCTATGCGCTAAGAAAGGAGATCTTTGAAGGAGTACCAATCTATGTAGTTGAGATTCCTGCATAGTCTGTCGGCTCGTGGAGTGACTTCTGCAGCCATGTAGTACAAAACAGGAGTATGGTCTGACGATAAGGCAATTTTTGTGACCACAGCTATGTTATGTTGCAATCCTCTCGTGATTGCAATGTCCAAGACATCAGGCAGTCCGTGTCCGTAAATAGTGGGTTCAGTTGGACCCCAGGTAACGGCATCGTTGTTTTCGACAACTCGCAGGAGTTTCCGACCGTTCGTGTTGGTGACGCGAGAGTTCCAGACAGCATGTCTAGCATTAAGATCTTCCGCAATAAAAAAATTGCCGCGCAGACGAAGGAGGGCCGAGAAGTCCGCTTCATGCAGGTGGCCTGGAGGTCTGTAAGCTGCCACAAATAGTATTCTCCCTCGGGAAGTCTCGACAGCAACACCAGTAGCTTCAATGGTCTCCAAAGGTGGCAAATTTATCTGGTAGTGTTTTATCGTGTTCTTGACGTATACAGCGGTACCACCTCTCGCTGTAGGTAGATCATGCCTGTAACCAGAGTAGTTGGGGGCAGCAGCTTTGACCCCCGTCTTGAGGTGCGTTTCGTTTACGAGGCAGACGTCTATCCCCTCGTCGCGTAAAAATTCATTGAACTCGCCCAACTGACGCCAGAGGCCGTTGGCATTCCATGAGCATATGGTGAGATCCTCAATGGTGTTAGCCATGATGTTCTATGTTTGCTTGTTGAACGGCAATTACTGCCAACTTGACTGCCTCAGCGGTTTGCTTTGGAAGGTCGGAGATTTGCTTGTGGATATCTTGGACGAGAGTGGTGACCGCCTGTAGCAGAGACAGCACCATGCTCATGAGCACCGTAGTATCGGTCTGAGGGCTGTCCTTATCAGGAGGACGGCAATTCAGCTCGTCCACTTTCTTGCTCGTATTTGAGGTTTCCATAGTCTGGTTGGATTATCCCTCTGATCCTTCCTTGCATTCCGTGAGTTACGTGGTAAGGTTGCAGATGCCTCCGTATAAATGGTTCCCTGAGTGGATTCCGGGGTTGCCTGACCCTGGTTCGTCTTTTTGTTGGTAGAATCGGTTGTTTCATCCTCCTCCTTCTTCTTCTATTGCTTCTTCTTGAGCATCATTGCGATGTAGGAAGCGTTGTTGGCTTTCTGTTTCTCATTAAATTTGCTAAAGGCTTGGCATTTGCGATAACTTGCAACATGCTCTCCGCCACAGTTAGCGCATTTTGGGAGAGTTTCGCCTTTCTTAAGGGCGCATTCTCTAGTAGTGTGTTCACCAGCGCACTTAACACATTTTGGTGGCATAACACAATGGCGGGAAACATGTCCCACCCCTTGGCAATTGAAACATTGAGGTGGCCCTCGAGTGCATCGTAGTTTTTCTGTTGTTACTTTAACAGAGCAGAGTGAGGTCATTTTATAAATTGCTCTGTTGTCCATGTTGTCAGAGAGAACCACCAAGAACAGTGGGATCTCTTGTCCAGTTTTAGGAGAGCGCAGTCTGACGACTGTTCTCGCCACCATATTACGGTCCTCAAGCTCTTCTTTAATATATTCTGGGGATAAGTTAAATGGTAATCCTCTTATGGCCACCTTAATGTTTTTATCCGCTTCTGTAGGAAATGTATAGAAGGGATTTGGTGTGTTGACGCATAGGCAGAGATAGCCTGGTGGTCAGCCTTAGTCTTTGGTAGGAGTTTGTAGAGGTCGCGACCGGCAGGCCTCACTCTGCACTCGTTCTTGCATATCTTCTTTAAGATGGTATACAGATTTCTGTAGTCATCCTTGTAAGAAACCATAAGCGGGGCCGGTTTAGGTTCCCTGGTGGCTGTTTCGGGAGCTCCGTCCATAGCTGGCCCGTCAGCCGTGTGCAGCGGCGCAAACGAGTTACTTGTGCTAGCCGGACTTGTAGCTGTAGCTGTTTTGATGTTCAGTTGAGCCACAGTGGCGGGTCAGCGCGGTTTGCGCCAGCCTTCTTCATCTTCAGTTGTCCTCGATCTGTTGCCCTTAGGTGGTGGGGGAGGCATTTTGGTCCTCGTTGTGATGAAGAGTTTAGCTGTCCTTTTGGTTTCCCTGACCTCCTCCTTGTCATTGCCGAGGTTGTCCGCGCCCCTCTTGCGAGAGGAGGTGGCCTCTTCATAATCTATCACCGAATAGTTGCAGTGATCATCAGGTTGGGCAGTGAAATTAGCTGTAGCAGCAGGAAAACCATGCACAGGTCCTTCTTGTATGGCGATTTCCGAGGAGTGGTCTCCGTCGGTAGGCATAGTAATGCTTCCTGCAGAAGATAAGTATCTGTCGGTAGGCATGACGACTTTTCCTGTAGAACACATGGGAACAGGAGTGTTGTGCTGGCCCCGTGTTAACACCGCACGGTTCCTGGGGTCAGACACAACCCTAGCACTCTCACCAGGGGGTTCCACTCCTCACGGGAGTGGGCCGTGTGGTGGTAAGTCCTTATCACCTCGGAATGGGAGGGCCAAGGATCCCCAAAGAAGAACAAATAAGCAATTTTGCTTACCCTCACCTTCGCTAAGCGAGATAGAATTAGCATACACGAGTCACAGAGAAGCGTACACGCGTATACCAATACTAGCACAGCTCACTAGTACCGTCACCGAAATGCCTTAGGGCATCCTTTATATACATTCCACTGTAATGTGCTGCCACCTGCCTTCTGTGATTGGTTATTTCACGTTGACGTCGAAAGTAGGTGGTGGTCACATTAATGTGACTGGACTGTGTATTTCCGTTCAAACGAATTAATAATTTCAGTAACAGGACACAGTTTCAATTATTTTGAAAAAAAAAAAAAAAACTAAATTATTCATGCCATCTGCTGTAACATCAAATGTCAGTTGTAATTCTTGACCCATGCTAAATAACAATCTAATCAAAACTTTCGCTAACATCGATGCTCGAAAATTAAAGCTTTTATCTTACATATCTACGGACAATAATTTAAGGAATACTTCTATTTATCAAACGAATATTACGTAAATGTAAGCGTCTAGTTATTTAAATGTCGATTTAAGCGCAAAACATACTTTTCTTTCAGTGTTCTGCAGTTAATTTATTCGCGGATGCTTATAAGTGTTATTATTTGTTGAATATTGTGCATTACCCAGAAATTAGGCTACAAAAGCAATACGCGTGACAGAAAACTAAAACTTGGGTTTTATAAGTATAGATTAGTGACGAATGCTCCCAAAAAATGGAAGACCTTAAGCAAATAACCCAATCAAGTTTTCTTTGGGTTCTTCTTGTTCCAATAGGCTTTCCGAGAAAGCTTGTTTGCATTCTTCTGACCACTTTAGCCTGTACTGTTTTTGTTTTGTTTGCTCAGTTGTAACTTTCCATTTGTCTACTTTGTGTCTGAAGTTGTCTCTTTCTAAACTGTTTCTTGATCTAATGTATGCGTTTTTTAGAATCTTTTGAATTTCGTTGAGCCAAGGTGTTGAATTTTTAAGTGAGGTTACATAATCTATTATCTTTTTGTCAATCGATTTTCTGGTAATTTGTTGAGGTGGCCACAGAATTTCATTCGCCTTTTCTTGATGTCAATTTCGATATTTGAAAAACTTTTCTGTTGTTTTGATTGATTGTAGTCTGTGACCATTTTTAGTACGTCTTGCTCCTAGAATTTTCTTAATGATTTTTCCTTCTTTTTTGATTTCTCCAAGTGTCTGTTAAGTATCAACGTTTCACTTGAATAGAGGACTGTTGGTTTTATGATTATGTTGTGGTGCCTAATTTTCGTCTGCCTCGACATGGATTTTCTGTTGTAAAGGTTTTGGACTAGCTCTAAAGCTTTTTTTTTTTACTTTTTGGAGGAGATTTTGCTGCAAGTTTTTCTCAAGGTCTGTCAGTTCGGTGAATTATACAATGTATTTACCATAAAGTATGAGACCCTGTTGATTTTACCGTATTTTGTTATCAAATTTGCAATTTCTGTCTTTGAACATAGGAAATCAGTTTTCTCGAATCAGTTTTGTAGCCCTACTTTTTCTGCACATTCTTTGAGTGTCTCAAGCTGTTTGATGACAGTCTTTTCATCCTCTGCTAGTATCACAAAATCATCCGCAAAAGCGATGTATTTTACGTACAGGTCATTTTTGGGAAAGCCAAGTGGGATTTATTATTATTGTTATTATTTTGCTTCTGTCTTTACGCCTCGTCGATGTCGAGATCATAAGAGGCGGCAAAGGACTGGAGGAAAGGATCCGAAATTCGGTCATGTCCTTTCATTCACCTGGAGCGAATTGGGGAAACCATGCAAAACCCAAATCTGGATGGCCGGACGACAATTCTAACCCGCGTCCTCCCGGCCTCAGTGCTCGGTGGCTTTATTATTAATTTGCAAATCTGTACTGCAGTCGCTTCGAAATTTTTTATAGGGATACAGGTAATTTGGTGAGCTCCTGTGACCAATACGGAGATATGATATACAAAAATGAAATATTTGATACATCTGGATATAAGACAGGGAATCGTTTCGGCATTGTGTCTAGTCTCGAAAAGATTGTCGGTAGAATAAAACACGAGGTAATTAGCTCTTTCACTGTGGAGTTTGCAGGTCTCAAGTCGAAAATGTACGCATTATGACTAGTATCCAGCCCAACCTCTTCCAAACGTATATTTGTAACATTAACATGAGTAAAACGGTACAGAGTAGCCGCCTACAAGTGTTACCGCTCAACTTTTCCTTCAGTCGAAAGTCAGATAGTTAACCGACAGAAAACATCAGCAAAAGTATCACGGTTCCACAAACTTTATTGCAACAAAATAAACTGGGATTAACTCTGTACAAAAAATTTAAATTGCAACAGTTTAACTGAAAAATAATTAGTGTTCGAAGCAGAAATGCAGATAAAAACTTATTCAACAACCCATGGGTTAGCTGGAATAACAGAAGGACGCATACTATACATGAGAGGTAGGAAGGTCAGTTAACGTGGAATTCGAAGTGATCACAACATACTTCACACGCAGAAAGCAATCTTTTTCAGAGATCAACGTGATAATTGATGTTTGTAAAAATTCTAGGCTACACGGATAATCGAAGCGGAATTCTCTATTCTGAAATAACGTGGTATCTTGAAAAATTCTCGGCCTAACAGTGAGAGTGTGGTTTTTAGTACAAAAATGCATTTAGAATCACCATTTAATTTAACGCACTTCGTTCGACGTTTTCGCAATTAATGGATTCCATCCCTAAATAGGGTACTTGACTAATTTTGGGAAAGTAGTCAATACTGAACCTGGGAATCTACTATAACCCAGAAAAATGTTATTTCTTGAAAAAACAAACGGTAAAATGCAAAATATTGAATTCTTACGCGCTGATTTAATATTGGCACCAAAACGTTTGCAGCTGTCATGGTGTCTCTTGTGACGTCACACCTCCGCTCGTGCCGGTGTAAACAAACGGGTGGTTTGCATATTTCGGGGATAAAATGAGTTCTACGGTTTACAAGTGGTGTGAAGTGCCTCAGTGTGTAAACACAACATTTAAGACAACAAACTTTTTTTTCCACACAAGGAAAATATGCCGAAAAAGTGGCTAAAGCTTGCACGACGCAACTTAGCGTATTTGCCTACAAAGCCTTCAATATATTTTTGTGAAGTCTACTTTGACGTAAGTTTTTACTTAATATATTATTACTAGCCACAAAGCCCGTCAAAATTACGGGTTTAACGGATTAATTGATTTCTTCTTAATACCATACCTAAACAGGATTGTAATAAAATAAAGCTCAATGTGCTGTAATTTCTCATCATTGTCTATTTGGTCCAGGTTGCGTTTCAGCCTAACAGCAATCTTCGCCAATAAAGCCGGTAGAAAATCAAAACTTAGCTCCGACGCGAATTAATATATTCCCTGTATCGCATGTCAATGTCGTTATGCATCGATACCAATCATGCATCATGCGATACAAACTTAATCCAAAATCTTCAGTTTCATACAACTTTCTTATTTTCTATGATGAAGGTCCATGTTTTAACGCCTGAAATAATGACCCCAGTGAAAACGAAGGATGCTAAAAATAAATCTTGAAAACCTAAGCTATGTCACGTAATATTAGTTTTAATTGTGGTTTAAGTAGCACACATCGCGAACAATTGGTCTAATGAGTTCAGTAAAAAAAAAGCAACTGTTAATTAATATGCCATTCTAGTATTACATTTCTTAGCAATTACTTAAATAAATATAATTGTCATAAAATATAGTTCAGTGCAATTCATAGTGCTTTGCCCTGTAAGAAAAGGTTTTCGTTGCTATTTTGGTCCAGGTTGTATTTCAACCTAACCACGTACTGAACTTGCGATAAATGAAACAATACTTTAATCACACGCATGGTGATACATTACTTTATCGCATTTTAGTGGTAATAATGCATCACGATATTAAGTAAAAAAAAAAAAAATCTTTACGGGTTCTCCATCTTGCTTTTTTATATTCGTGTTTCAGATAGATACTAACACCTTTGAATGGCTGACAGTTACATGTGGCTGAAATATCACAGTATATCAGTAATATCAGTAAAATCAAAGGAATCTATTAGTATAATAGACAAGATGTAGCGTGTAGCACCTACGTCATGTCACGCGATGACGTTGCGATCGACGTCACGCTTTACGATATTATTTGTGGGAGTGCGCGTTATTTAATATCATTTCCAAGCAACAGTGAATAAATTAACCCACAGAACACTGAAATAAAAGTATGTATTGCGTTAAAATCGATATATCAATCATTAGATGTTTATATTTACGTAATATTCTTTTGATATATTGAAGTATTCCTTAAATTCTTTGTTCATAGATATTGTAAGATAAAAGCTTTGTATTTCGAGCATCAATGCTGAGAAAAATTTGGTTAAAGTATTACTTAAGATGGATCAGAATTACAACTGGCATTTGACGCTACGGCAGAGGGCATGAATAATTTAGCTTTTTTTCAAAATAATTTAAACTGTACCCTATTATAGAAATTATAAATTCGTTTTGGTTTATTACCTTTCTTTTTTGTTGAATGTTTTTGATGAAATTTATGTTGTTGCGTAATGTATCTCATCAATGAATTGTCGTTTTGGTCGGAAAACTGTTGCACACGTTCGTTTTGTGATATTATTGGCTATGGCAAAATAAAAACTAGGCCCAAAGAATTGTGCTATTCGTTTGAAATTTACCACATATGTTCCTATGGTCATACCTTTTAAGAAAAAGTGTACATGAAAGCAAAATGCAGCTTACGTTAGACGTGAAGCAACATGAAAATTACGAATTAACACAACACAATACCGCCAATTCAAATATTCACGTCAAAGATAGCATCTGTACAGCAACAACTGTAAAAACGCTGGCAACGTTTCTTGATAGGATATAAATATATTCCTGCGTTGTATAATTCACTTCTTACAACCACTTATTTTATACTTATGTCGCGATACATGACATCACCATCAAAGCGCATGCGATTAAAGCTATCGTTTTGTAGCGGCAGTATTACCCGAGATTGTGGTTCGGTTGAAATCCAGCCTGGACAAAAATAAATAAAGAACCTTATCACAGCAATAGCATGTTGAATTTAGCTTTTACAGTTATTTAAGCAGGTTTCATAAGCACTATGTCACGTTTTGATATCATGAATCACGATGTAAACTACTCCCGTATGTGGTTAGTTTTAAAATGCAACCTGGACCAGGATAGCAACCGAAACCTTTTGTCATAGCGCCAGGCAATAGGAATTGCATTTATTTTATAACAATTCAATTTATTTCAACAATTGCTAAGAAAGGAATTGCTACAATACTGAAAGAAAAGTATGAATTTTGTTTAAATTGTCATATTGATTATTAGTTGCTTTTTTTAGTGATATGATTACTTGGTTTGAATGAAAGAAGTTCCAAATTGTTCGCGATCTATGCAACCTAAACCACAATTGAAACTAATATTACATGACGTAAGAAGTTAAGATTTATTTTTAGCATCCTTCGTTTTCACTGGGGTCATTATTTCAGCCGAATGTAAGCTGTGCCAGGCGTTAAAACATCGATCTTCATCATAGACAATAAGAAAGAAACTGTGAAGATTTTGGATCAAGTTTTTATCGCATGATGCATGATTAGTATAGATGCATGATGACATTGACATGCGATTCAGGGAATGTATAAATTCGCGTGTGAATGAAGCTTTGATTTTCTACCGGCTATATTGGCGAAGATTGTAGTTAGGCTGAAACGCAACCTGGACCAAATTGACAACTGAAACTTTTTGCTACATCACAAGGGACGAGAAATTACAGCATAGTGAGCTTTATTTTATAAAATTTCTATTTAGGTTAACAACCAAAAATAAATCAATTGCCAGAACAGTCCGTTAAACCCGTCATTTTTGACGGGTTTTTTGGCTAGTTAAAAATAAATCTTAACAACTTACGTCAATTCACGTAAAGTGTGGAACTACTTTCGTTAAAACTAAGCAATGATAAAAGTAACAGAACACTTAAGAAAACAAAATTAAATTATTTTTCAAAAATTAAATTACTTATGCCCCTGCTGTCAAGTGCCAGTTCTAATAACAATCTATCCATATTGCTGCTAACATTGACAAAATTGGAATAATGAGATTTCGGTCAGCACCCCCTCTTCACCCGAGTCAAGCCCCCTGCTCCCCCCCCCCCTCCCCAAACCAAAATCCTGGATCCGCCACAGTCTGTGGCCAATGATTTTAACGAATACTTTAAACGAATCTATTATTAAATAAATTAAATCTACTAATACTTATTATGTCGATTTAAACTCAATACATATTTTTATTTCAGTGTTCTGACAATTCACGGCTTAGTGTAATTCCTCGTGCCTTGCGTTGTAGCAAAAGGTTTCAGTTTCCATTAGGGTCCAGGTTGCATTTAAAGCTAACCACGTTAACTTCTCGCCAGAAGAACAATACTTCAATCTCACGCATATTATTACATGAACTGTATCGCGTTTTAGTGGTAATAATGCATCGCGATATAATTTTGATCAAAAATCTTCAAGGTTTTTGCACATTTCTTTTTTGTGATTCAGACTGGTAGTAAAACGTTTGAATGGTTGACACAATTGCTGAACTAATAGGCTCAGTAATATTACGCAGTGAAAGCAAAGGAAATTAAAATAAACCTTATAAACTTACATTATGCCACGTAATTATTGTTCTAAGTGTAGTGTAGGATTGCACAGTTCCCGGATCAATGCGCAACTATTTCCATTCAAACGAATTAATAATTTCAATAATAGGACACAGTTTAAAATATTTTGAAATAAACTAAATTATTCATGCCCTATGCCGTAACATCAAATGCCACTTGTAATTCTGATCCATGTGAAGTAATACTGTAACCAAAATTTTCTCTACATTGATGCACGAAATACAAAGCTTTTATCTTAAGGAAAACTTCTACATATCAAAAGAATGTTACATAAATATAACATCTAATGATTGATATGTCGATTTTAACGCAATACATACTTTTATTTCAGTGTTCTGTGAGTTAATTTATTCACTGATGCTTGGAAATGTTATTAAATAACGCGCATTTCCACAATAATATCGTTCAAGAACCTTTCGAGCTTCGTCTAGAAAGAACCCACACAATCCTCTGGGAGGAAGCCAAATCCGGAAATTTGATCCACAAGATATCCAGATTCCTATCAAAACCAGACAACAGCACTCTTAAAATATTCACAGACGGATCGAAAACCACTGGAAATAATAGAGTAGGAGCGGCATATTTCTGTCCCAACACAGGTAAATCGACTCAATTTTCGCTACCCGAAGAGGCATCCATCTATACAGCTGAAGCAAAAGCCCTGCTGGAAGCCATCAGATATAGCCAAAGTACCAACATGGACAAAGTCGTCATCCTGACGGACTCCCTCAGCGTACTAAAGAGCTTACAAAATACTACGTGGAATAGCCATACTCAAACTATTGTATTGAATATTCTACAACTGAAACGGAACCGGGAACTTGGCATTACGACTACTCTGATGTGGATCCCATCTCACAGCGGCATCGAGCATAACGAACGGGTGGACGCCCTGGTAAAACAAGCTATCCATGAGGGAGAGGTAATCAACATGCAACTCCCGATCTCGGATATAACACATAATATCAAAGTAAGAGCCAAGGAAAAATGGCAAGAGGAATGGATGATCTCCTCAAAAATCAAAGCCTCATATTATGCAATCATTCAACCGAGCATATCTCCAAAACCTTGGTTTTACAATTGGAACAGTAGCAGACGATTAATCACTACGATATCGAGAGTCCGATTTAACCACGGTAACTTCCCCAGCCCCCTACACCGAATAGGGTTGAGAGATTCCCCATACTGCGACTGCTCAGACCAGGCAATAGGAGACATCAATCACATAATTTTTTCATGCAATAAATACCAACAACTCCAGGACCAAATGATGAAAGATCTTGCCAAGAACGGCTTCCCCTTTAACGTAACGCTCCTACTATCCAGCAACAACAAAGTAATACTTAGCATCCTCGCCAGATACTTAAAAGATGGAGGGATAGAATACTAACCAATCTTGTAAGTTAAAACAGGAAATGACTATACTTCAAACCTAAAGCCCAAACCACAGCACAACCCCACTTCCGCGCAAGCACAACAACTAGCTTGGCAAAATTAACAGTATCCTCACCAATCTACCGATTGAGGCCAACACCAGATAGATCAACCCTCTACAGATGATTTGTCAAAGAAATACGGCGATTTAGACTAATCAATAGAAAATAATGGATATACAGAACCGCCGATTACTAAGTCTAGTTGATGTATTGTCTAGCAACGCTTTTTAGATTACGGTACTTAAGAAGGCACTTGAAATTTGAATATTGTAAATAACATATACATTCAACAAGATTGTAATAAGTTTTACCTAATATAGATAAGGAAATGTGTAAATAGATAAGTTACGCAAATGGATCTAAGAAGCTTTGTAAAAATGTAGATTGGCTGTATGGTCTCTAACCGAATGCAAATAAAATAATAATAAAAAAAATAAAAAATATCGTAAAGCGTGACGTCATAGTGCAACGTCATAGATTGACGTAATGGCGTGACATGACGTCAGCGTGATACTTGTCTATTATACTAATAGATGTTTAATAAGCTATGTACCTCAATGTTTTGTTATGTAATAAACTTAAAATTTTATCGATAAATAAATTACAACTTCAGACGTTAAAACGCCGTTCGTTAAAACGGCATTAATTGTAAATGCGTAGAAATTTTTTATTAGTACAGTGTCAAACGATATGAAAAATTGCATGAAGTATCATAGGCAGCACTATCAACAAACGTGGCGCCGCAATTTGATGACGAATTCTTAAGTAACTCCATGAAACAAATCGAAAGAATAATAAAAAAATTCGATATCTCGCTTAGTTCTCGAGATATCGAATGTCAATAATCAGTTATAGGTACAGTTCGTTGTCCTTTGGTGACGTTTTTCTTCTGGTCCGGGCCATATTTGAACTTAATCACAACCGCATGTCTAGCGTGTAGTTCCTTGTGGCTTTGGGGAATTTTTTTTCTTGTCCAGGTTGCATTCAACGAGCCTTAATTTGGAGATACGATATCTAGTGAAATATGCAAGATATGAAAATTTTGTATTCTTTACTTTCGATTTGTTTCATATACTTACAGAAGAATCCAGCATAGAATTTGGTTTTGGTGAAATTTTTCTTCTGGTCCAGGCCGCATATCACTTTATAGACCGTATATCTCGAGAACTAAACGAGAAATCAAAAAATTTAATTCCTCATTTTCGATTTGTCTCGTCGAGTTACGTAAGAATCTATCACCAAACTGCGGCGCTACGGTTATCGAAGAATCCCCGCTTCAACGAATATCGAAAAATATTTCGACCTGAGTAGGACAACAGTTTGCGACTTTCTTAGAAAATATGATCAAAATAAATTGTTAGCTATACAACTACCTCTATAACTTCTAATACAGAAAGAAAAGGCTTTGTATTCACAACATTACTTGCCGGAAAAATAGAGTCGAACGAATGTTAACAGACTTTAAACTTTAACTAAACCAGTGCGGCAAAATATAGTTGAAGAAATCACTCAAAGATTTTCTTAAATAGTAATTACATTAACGATTAACAACTAAACATGCTTCTGCGAAGCAACGGTCATATTAAACACATTTTAAAAGATACTAGAATGAAATATTCGAAATTACTCAAAATGTACTGATTAAAATCACAAATTACAGATTTGTATTAAGTAAAACACTCCAGTAACACACACGCTTCTCAAATACCTTCCTTATATTCTAACGTTTAATAGTAATATGGTCTTATGTATAATGTAATAGATATACTTACTTGGACGTTTTGACATTAGCGAATTCTGCTGAGCAGAAATTGCTGTTTGATGCAAAAAAACATTCCCAGCATCATCACGTCAATTCTGGGGAAATTAGAGCTATTTGTTTTGACAAAACCAGCTTCAATTTCGAGTATAAGTAGAGCATTGTTTTACAACCAGCACTGAAACCTTAAAAATCTTAAATATGCGACGGAAAGATCGTCAACAAACCTAAATACACGGGAGCAAAACTGGAGTGAACAGATTACTGACGTCACGCGCTCCGATTAGTGTTTCGTTTGACTAACAGCTGTATTCCTACATTTTTATTTTATTAAAAAATAATATGTTTTCAACTCCTGTCCAACAAATGAAGTTGATTTTCGGTATCCTTACAACTTACTCTATCAGTGTAAATTAAGGTTTTCATGGTTTCATAGTGTCAAGTACCCCAATGTGAATCTGGAAGGTCAAAAAAGAAAATAAACCAGCTGTATGGCGCTGCTGTAACCTCTTTATTTGACTCAAAATGTTTTACAGTCATACATTTCCGTAGAGATGAAAAAAAGGTACGGTGTGTGTTCCAAAAATTCACCTCCATCAGTTCTTTCATTGTCACTTTTGTAGGCAGGTGATGGCAAGATTTTTTTTTCTTTATAAGCAACTTTATTCCCGTAAATACCAGCGAAGTATTCGCTATTTATTGTTTTATTCTTATCGATGTAATAAAAAAAACTCTTCCTTCGCAGATATCACTGACCATCACATCACCCACCTTTCTTGCAGAGGATACCGACTTTGCCTTTGGTTTTTTTTTTTTTTTTTTTTTTTTTTTTTTTTTTTTTTTTTTTTTTTTTTTTTTGTGCAGATCCTCTGATTTCCCCCTTCTGTTTTTATTGCTGTTTCATTTATGAAGTGCGGTGGTGGACTCTACTCTCATCCATAGCAACAAATCAGTGCACAAAATTGCTAAAGCCTTTGTCATTGGCTGCAAGCATATCGTCCTCTGTACACAGTTTACCAACATTGGAAAAGACACCAGGAAGATCTGCAATCACTTCTATCTGAAGTCTATTCAACGTTAACCAGTTACGAAAAGGTGGTAATATCCAGCTGCATATTATTTTTTGAAGTACAATTTTTCTTCATAAAAAAGTACAAAAAATTAGCAAGGGGATTATAGGTGTAGAATATGCATTACAATACAGGAAATGTTACAAAAAATGGGTGTTTCAATTTACAAACATTAAGTAGGATCTCATTTCTCAAATGGAGGCACATTCTACAAAACAAAAGTAAGTAGCGTTTGTACTCCTTTACTACAAACTCTTTTTTTTGTTTTAAGGTTCGTCGATGTCAAAGCAATTAAAGCAGACAGTAGGAAAGGGCAGGAACAAGATATGGAGAAATTCGGTCACGGTATTTTAATACAATCATCTCAACATTCGCCTGGATTGGTTTGAAAAATCATGGAAAATCTAAATGGCCGGACCGGGAATCGATCTCCGGTCTTTCCGGGTGCAAAGCACGACTGTTAATCAGTTAACTACATGGTACGGTTAGAAATTTGTTATGAAACTTTTCACATAAAATACACAACTTTTCTCAATACTTGGGTGTACTTTAGATGTATCATCCCATAAAAGTGTTAACGAGGAAGCATATTCATATATTCTGTTACTGTGTTCTGAGTATTAGGAACATTTCCCTGAAATTCGTGCAGCTTTACAGATCCGAAAATCAACCATTAGGATGCCAAATATAAAATTTTATACAATTACGAGAGTTACTTTTCAATTTATAGTGATCACTACAGTTTTTTCACACGCTAATCGAAAGTAATGATACCATGAAGAATCGTTAAGTCCGCAAACGTTTCGTCTAATACAACATACCGACATAGGGAGAAAAAAAAATATCTGTACTCAGCTGACAGTAAGTCTAACATTCACGAAATCTGTAATTTTTTCTGTAGAGATCGAAGCCATTAAGCCATAATCAGAATGACCGGCACACCAAGACAAAGGTTTTCACATTTAATACCCTTGCACGTTGACGTACGGCCAAACAGCCTAGTTATTTCTTCCACTACCAATGTAACTCATTATAGCTACAAACGATGAAATTACTGCGTGACCACAGACGTTGCTTGCTGGAATTCCCTTCTAGCATTGCTTCAGCGAAAAGTGACGTTCTCTGTTTTCGGAAACGGAAATGTGACAAGAAAACATGGAAGTGGTGAGCGGTGAAAGACGGATAGATCGTCATCATACGCTTTAATACACAACCAAAGATAGTAAAACTCTTTCGCAGATTTTGCACGATATTCGATTCGGTACTTGCTTCTCGAATGTGCATAGTTTCAGCAGGAATGATTTTAAAAATAAAATGCGCTACTACAAATTAAGAATTTCCCAAAACCCGAAAAACAGTGTCTAGTCAGTAAATTATATTATTTCCTTTTAATTTTTAAGGCTTGTCTACTAACGGAACGTCATTTCTTGCAAAGAAAACGAATGAAATTAAATTTATAACATCGCTCTGGCCCGTTGGGAAACCAAAGAAAACAGAAATCTGGATAGCTGCAGGTGTTTAGATTCGTATCCTCTTATAAAAGGGGAGGCTGCGAGAAATATGATGAACAAAGTAACAGAATTTTCTAACCTAGTAGCCAAATACCGAGTGTTACAGAAAAATGTATACACACTTCAGGAGAAGAAAAAACATATGGAAACGTTTTCATACAAAATGTTTATTAGCCTGAAAGTAAGATTATAAGTCTGTTTGAAGTTTCCAATACACTTTCTGGGGTAAATGTTTATGTTAAGTGTTCAAAGTGATGGCCTTCTGCATCAATGCATTTCTGAACACGGGTTGCGACTGGTTCGGTAACTACCGCTAAAGTTTCCAGTGGGATATCTGCGCACACTGTTCTAATCTCATCCCAAAGTTCGTTCAGGTTATCTGGTTTTCTTCTGTACACCTGGTCTTTCACTGATCCCCATAAGTAAAAGTCCAACGGTGTTAGATCTGGAGAACGCGCAGGAAACTCGATTGGACCCCTGCGTCCTATCCAATTCTTTGGAAAATGTAGATCAAGGTATGCTCTTACATCCCTATGGTAGTGCGCAGGGGCGCCATCTTGTTGATAATAAATCCTCTCATTACCGTACAGTTCATGAATGGCAGGTAAAATTGAATCGTTAAGCATTCTCAGATAAAGTTCACCGGTTAAAGTACCTTCATAACGGAAAGGACCAATGAGTCCGCTACGAGTCAATCCGCACCACACATTTACACCAGGCAAATTCACAGCCGTTTCCCCTGTGATGTGGGGATTATTGTCAGCCCAGTACACACAATTGTGTCTGTTGACAGTTCCATTGAGCTTGAACTGTGCTTCATCTGACCAAACCACATTCCCCACAAATCCCGGAACATTGTTAACCATGTCCCGAAACCATTCACAAAATTGTAACCTACGATCTGAGTCGTTGTCGTTTAACTGTTGCACCAGTCTGGGAATGTACACTTTAAACTTGCCTTTCTTCAGAATGCGTAGCACGCTGACATGACTTACACCACTCTCACGCGCACATTGCCTTGTAGATTTTTGTGGCGACTGCTGAAAGCGTTCCAGCACCGCAGCCGAGGACTCGTCACTCGTAGCTGTGCGAGGTCGCCCTGATCGGCCTTTATGTACATCACACAGTTCCATGCAGCTCGAATTTGTCACGTATACGGGTAATTGTTAACCGTGTAGGTGGATCTGTACCAAACTCACGTCTCCACTGTCTCTGGACAGCAGCCACATTCTCAAATTTCCAGTACCATTTCAACAATTGCTTACGCTCTTCGAAGTTCAACCGTACTTCCGCCATGTTGATATCAGTTAAGCACCGTTGCCCGCGTCACGGCCCTAGCTTGCTGCCACCTATTGAGCAAACATCACACTACGTTTGTACCAAATTTCATCCTCTCAAGCGTGAAAACGAACTCTCTATGACCTTTAAAAGCGTGTATACATTTTTTTGTAACACTCGGTACAAAGCATACGGTAGGGAATAGAATCTTAGAGAGTGGAAGGAGAGCTAGAAAATGTGTTTTTTCTAGAGCTATATAGTGCGCCGCACAGACGGAGGATGATTTCGACGAGAGCAAGTACGGAGCCAACAACTACTCTTCCACTTTAACCACCTCAGGGCAACGACGCACACAGGGGTATTTGACACAAAAAGCCAATCAAAAGTCACAAAATTTTTAAGCAAATTCCAAGAACCCATATCTACCTGACTCGAGACAAATCTCTATAGAATAACAACCAGCTATGTTTTTTAGATAAGCTTCATTCCCCACCCCGTGAACAGTCATCTTCTGAGCACACTGCAGGACCCATGTGCTGTTACCAAGCAAATACAAGAAAATTATAAGTTGTACCAATTTAATTTGTGAGTGATGTTAAGTGAGTAGTGGTGATTTTAATCATGGATATTGTTCAGGTACCTAGAATTGAAATAATAGTAACATACATCCAAAGGTATCACATAACTTTATTTCTGTACATTTTTGTAAGCTGACTCATTTTGTACTGAATTTTTTATTTCGAAGAGAATTAAAGAGTGATTTTGTTATAATTACGGACCTTTCCCGAGTCTGATTTCTTGTATGGTATTAGTTTAGTGTACTAGTTTGGTGTTTCATTGAAAATTAGGTGCCAAAAAGTGCCAAACGTCTATTTATTCGAAAAAAATTCTAGATTATTTACAATGAAACAAGCTTACTTTTTTTCCGTCACATTAATTCATGTAAGATTTTCTTTGTTATGGGCTCTTCTGGTATCATGCTCATGACCCGAAAAGTTCTTTATGATATGATTAAACACGTGAAAGAAAATAATTTCGTGCAAAAGTTGGAATTAGTCGAGGAAAATATTTTAAAACAACGGACAATCACAGTCGAACAAACGCAGCAGTTCGAACAAAAGTTTTCAAGGCTTAAATTGGAAATTAAAAGAATATGGCAGGCTACTAAGAGAAATGAGAGTGTGTTTTTTAAGAAATACCATGATTGGTTCAAAAGATGTATCGAAATCCCCATAAAATCCAATCCGACCAATGTGGGTCGGCCTTGAAAATCTTTCGATATGACCGATTTTAGCAAATGATGTCCGCAGAGATAATAGGTATTAACAAAACATTGATGGACAGGTTTTATACGCGAATATATTGCGAATTATATATAGTGGGCATAAGAGAGATATTAACCAAAAACAAAAAAATTATTTCCCACTGCCACGAAAAATTTAAGATGTATTGTACATTTAACTGTACTCGTGGCATCCAATGTCACCTGTACAAGAAATATTGATTGAGAGCCCACTTATAATGGAGTATGCACTTTTGCCTATAGGAGCAGCAGCAGCAGAAGCTAGAAACAAATATTTTCGAAGATTTAGGGAGAGACACTCCAGAAAACTTAGTTGGGTTTAGTGCAACACAGATGCCATCATAGGCTTTCATTAACTTAGAATCCGTATTTGAGCTTCATCAGGCACAAAACCCCTAAAACATCGCAATCATTCAATCCAGAAACTATTAAAATTTTACTTTAGTGGAACCCAAGTACTCAAGAAGAGAACGAGCCATAAGGTGAAGATTCCGACGACGAAGGATGGGACGGTTCGTCAGAATGATATTTTAATGTACACTATTTGGCAAAAAAATTGACTGTCCGCGCCTAAGTCTAAGTCCCTTATTTCGCACAATGTGGCATCATTGCGCGTATTCAACTCAGCGCCATCTGTTATTCATTTCCTTAAGTCAAGCCTCGAACAAAGCAGGAAGACTCCGCCCGCCCATTGACGATTCTTCTTGGTAGTTCATCTATCATTCCCCACATTTCATTAAAAAGCTATTGACCGATCTCGAAACAAGTAACGCATTTTCCTGTCCCTGGATTGACTGTAATATTAGGCAAGATATCGCCGACCATACCTCAATCGGACGAAATTCGGTTCCAGCTACACTTTTCTTAAATTCAGCATATCGTTAAAGTTGTAATTAACAAGATTGCAATAAAGCGCAGTAAAAATGAGGTTCAGTTATACATTTTATTCCAAATGATTAGCGTAAAATTATAACGATATTTATTTATATATTGATGTGGCTAATCAGTTGCAATAATGCAACACATAATGGGGTGTGTGGTCCGAGAAGTGGGTGTAAATGTTCAAAGATCCAGAGTTTTTAGTTCTACAAAACTATTGAAACGATTATAAAGAGATTATTTCGGGTAATTGTCTAATGCCAGTTGAATGTAACTGACTTCCGAGGCAGGATAAGGTTGTTTACCCACTGCACGTGCCGTCTGTGAACATGAGCTCCGTTTGCTTGTGGCTAACCATCTAGTCTTGTAAACGCGTGGTCCTCGGTTCGAGTCTAGGTTTTCCAATTATTTTTTTGCATTTATTTTAAACAAGTCGAACCTACAACTGCGTTATGCGTAAAATATAACATCGACTCTTACCTGCTTTCTTCAGGACATAACATACTTAAGGAAAGACTCATAACTGAGTGCTTCTTAATAAACTGCACACGTAACTATGAAAGCTTTCACAGAGGTAACACTGAAAGAAATCATCTCGGGCTTCAACATCGTCGAAATAGTGTCGTGTGGTTACGTTAGGTGGACTATAACGAGTTCGCACCATCGTCAAGGAGACGAAAAACTAAATGATATTACTATACCAATTTCTTATTATGCGTCTGGATTTACGATTCGTCGACTTCTAAGTAATTAAAGGTGGAAAGGGAATGGCGACAAGGAATGGGAAGGAATTCGGACCATGGGTTTTCGAAGAAATAATCCCGCCATTCACACGAAGTGACTTGGAGAAACGAAGGAAAATCCAAATCTGGATAGCCGGATAGGAATTCAAATCCGCTTCCTCTCGAATGCGGAGCCATAGCGTTAACGCTCAGCCATTAGGTTCAGTTTTTTCAATATCTTTCGTATTTGATCTATGATGCCGTCCATAAAATTATTTAAAAATCTATTGAAAAGTTGAAAAATCGTAAATTAAAATATATGTGCAGAAGTGAGTTCATCTGATGAGAGCGGGGATATCAAAAAAATCTCTGAAATCAGAAACGCAATTCAAATTTCATTTCTCTCTCTCTCTCTACTCATTTCGCCCCTCTCTCTCTTTTTTAATTTTTTTTTGCTAGGGCTTTACGGCTCGTCGACATAAACGTCATTAGAGGCGGGATCGGATTGGGGCAAGAAACGGGCAGGAACTCGGCCATGGCCTTTTCAAGGAAGCGTCCGGGCGTTCGGCTGGAGTGACTTGGGGAAACCATGGAAAACCCAGATCTGGATGCCCGGACGGGGATTCAAACCCGCGTCCTCCCGAATACGAGGCCAGAACGTTAACCGTTACCCACCACACCCGGTACTTTTTTTAATTTTTAGCAGCTATCAAATTCAAAGTGAATATAAGCTCCCTCTTATATGGAAGATATTGTCATATTAATCCCGTTGTTTAATGAAGTAGTATTAAACCAAAAATGAAAAGCAAAATCGATCGGTTTGCTAGTAACCAAATAGGTAACATTTCAGTCTTTTCGTAGAAATGTTAAAAAAAAAAAAAAAAACAAAAAAAAAAAGAATCCAATTCACATTCTACTTGAGCAAAGGCCTCAAACCGGATGCTAAAACTACAGAAATTTGCAGTCTCAATAAAATGTGGTAAAATAAGAAATTTCAATGTAGTTATGATGTAATTCTCTATAATATTTTCTCATTTTTTATTTCAAGTATGTCTTTCATTAAAGATTAAGAGGTAGTTGGAATGAAATTATCACGCTGAGCAATAACACAGCTAATTGTTACAAAATTTTATAAATCGGCAGTACTACTCTCTGCAGCTAGAGTGTAATTCTAAAATATCGTAGTAGACGGAAACGTAGTGTTTACAAAGCGTATAATACTGGTTTCCTTGTTTCTTGCCACACTGACATGCCCGCACTGAATTTCAATTTTATGCCTCAGTTTTCCTCCTACAATGTTCTGATTGAATGCCTATAAGACTTTGCAATATTTAAACTTTCAAATGAAATTGTTGCTTGTCATTCTGAGACAGACATTATAATGTAAATTCTTTGGGTTGGAATAAAATATACAGTAGCTACAGTTTGAATTTTGGAAAAACCGTGCCGCAAGAGAATCAATTCTTATCACCGATCAAGAAAAACAAAGTTACTTTCATAGCGTTTGTTGATTTAGGAAAAAAGCTTTTGGTAATGAAAGCCGGCCAAAATGTTCAAAATTTTTAAAAAAAAGTCAGGTCTTACGTATCGAGATAGAAAAATATTTTATAATTGATATAAGAATCAAGTGGCTACATTAAAAGTAGAGAATCATGAGAGTCACCAATCATTTGAAAAGTGTATCACATATGGTTGCAGTTCATCCTTAATAATATTCAACTTATATGTGGAAGAAGCTATAAAAGAAGTAAAAGAGGAACAGAATATAAAGCATCCAGCATCTTTAATTCCTTTAATTTATAGCTGCTAAAAATAGAAAAAAAGGGAGAGGGGTTGAAAATGAGAGAGAGAGACAGAAAAACATAATAAAATTTGAATTGCGTTTCTGATTTCAATTGTTTTGGAAAATAATCACCCACCCACCATACAGTTGCAGACTTGGCCCACAGTGACTACCACCTTTTCCTAAGCTGCGAAAATATTTGACCGACTTAGATATTAAAGATGAAGTTCAATGCTTGCTCAAAGACATGAGGCGAGCATACATTCTTCTTCCTTTTTTGCTTATGGTTTTACGCATTGTCGACATCGAGGTCATTAGAGGCGTGAAAGGAGTTGTAGCAAGGTTTGATCGAACCCAATACCCTCACCTCCGCAGGCCAACGCTCAACCATTCAGCCACTTTGCCTTACGCTGAAACTTACCTCGTCCATTATATAACAAAATTAAACATATATATATAAAGATACAACATTTCAAGTTGAGTAGTTAATGATGATCTATATACAGAATCAAACTGTTATAACAGAAATAATCAGTCAAATAAAAATATGATAGATAGACGGGGAAGGAAAGTAAATTTCTATTTCGGCAATGTGTCTGTTCTCTGATACCGCCTAGCTGTAAGATACGTTTCCTTGAATAGTAAATTACCACAGCACTGCTAGAAGTCAGAAATCGTGGCAACACTGGAAGAAGTAGTTGTGGCAACGTCTAACAGGAAGTAAGTGCCAACTTTCCTCCTTCCTTCGGCCAAGAAGAATACCTTTATAACACTAAATAACACGTAATAATTTATCACGATCGACTCATTTGGAAATATTGAGCAATCATCTATTTTTCTGCATCTTCACAATTCGGCACACGCATTTTTGTAGATGCAGTGACAGTTTATAAAAATAATGGAGCGTGGTGGAATAAGCGCCGACGCGCTGGCCTCTCATTCGGGAGGTTGCGGGTTCGAATCCTCGTCAGGTCATCCAGATTTGGGTTTCAATGATTTCCCCAAATCACTCTATGTGAATACTGGAAAGGTTCCTTTAAAAGGCCATTGGAGAAATCCTTGCTACAACTCCTTTCACGCCTCTAATGACCTCGATGTCGACAGTGCGTAAAACCATAAGCAAAAAAGGAAGAAGAATGTATGCTCGCCTCATGTCTTTGAGCAAGCATTGAACTTCATCTTTAATATCTAAGTCGGTCAAATATTTTCGCAGCTTAGGAATAGGTGGTAGTCACTGTGGGCCAAGTCTGCAACTGTATGGTGGGTGGGTGATTATTTTCCAAAACAATCTCTGAAATCAGAAACGCAATTCAAAATTTTTTTTTGTCTCTCTCTCTCATTTTCAACCCCTCTCCCTTTTTTTTCTATTTTTAGCAGCTATAAATTAAAGGAATTAAAGATGCTGGATGCTTTATATTCTGTTCCGATCATAAAATTCGTATGGAACTTCTGACAGTGACTCGTCCGCCGGATTTGGACGTTAAGCTGTCGTCCCCATCGATGTGTTTCGGGGGAGTAGGTCTCAATCGGCCGGCACCTTCTGTCTTATTTCATCTCTTATTTTACTGTCGTCAGTCTCTCGATTGGTTTGATATAAACCACCATCCCTTCTTATTTTGCACTATCACCTTCATCTCAAAACACCTCTCTTAAAACACGCCCACCGTTATCTGCTTCATACATAACCAATCCCAAATGTATTAAAAAACCACCCACGAATCTGTTTCTTCTTTGTGTACGATTCTTCCACAAACTTCTTTCGTCATCCATCATTTCCAAAACATATTAATTTCGTGGTTTAACTGTCCACTTAATTTTCAGCATCCTCCTATAGCACCACATTTCGAATGCTTCAATTTTCCTTCTTTCAGCCATTCCTGAAGTCCATGCTTCGTTACCATAAGGTGCTATGCTCCATACATACAGTTTTAAAAAGTTCTCTCTGGTTCCTGGGTCAATATTTGAAACTACTTTTTCATGAAGCCACATTCAAATTCCTCTTTTACTTCTTTTATAGCTTCGTCCACATATAAGTTGAATATTAGTAAGGATGAACTGCAACCATATGTGATACACGTTTCAAATGATTGGTGACTCTCATGATTCTCTACTTTTAATGTAGCCACTTGATTCTTATATCAATTATAAAATATTTTTCTATCTCGATACGTAAGACCTGACTTTTTTAAAAAAAATTTGAACATTTTGGCCCGCCTTTCATTACCAAAAGCTTTTTTCCTAAATCAACAAACGCTATGAAAGTAACTTTGTTTTTCTTGATCGGTGATAAGAATTGATTCTCTTGCGCCACGGTTTTTCCAAAATTCAAACTGTAGCTACTATATATTTTATTCCAACCCAAAGAATTTACATTATAATGTCTGTCTCAGAATGACAAGCAACAATTTCTTTTGAAAGTTTAAATATTGCAAAGTCTTATAGGCATTCAATCAGAACATTGTAGGAGGAAAACTGAGGCATAAAATTGAAATTCAGTGCGGGCATGTCAGTGTGGCAAGAAACAAGGAAACCAGTATTATACGCTTTGTAAACACTACGTTTCCGTCTACTACGATATTTTAGAATTACACTCTAGCTGCGGAGAGTAGTACTGCCGATTTATAAAATTTTGTAACAATTAGCTGTGTTATTGCTCAGCGTGATACTTTCATTCCAACTACCTCTTAATCTTTAATGAAAGACATACTTGAAATAAAAAAATGAGAAAATATTATAGAGAATTACGTCATAACTACATTGAAATTTCTTATTTTACCACATTTTATAGACTGCAAATTTCTGTAGTTTTAGCATCCGGTTTGAGGCCTTTGATCATTTGTAATGTGAATTGGATTCTTTTTTTTTGTTTTTGTTTTTTTTTTTAACATTTCTACGAAAAGACTGAAATGTTACCGTAAGACGGGGTTACTTTGCACCACTTTTTTGTTTTTTCATCTATGAACTCTATTAAGTTCTATAATTTTTAAGATATAATATGATTTTCTGCATATATTCTTTCCTAAGACTGTTGAAACATTGAACCAAATCCCAGATTTTTTATTGCATAGTTGATTTTTTTATAGAAATTAAAATTTTGGTGCAAAGTATTCTCAAAGGAGGAGGATACTTTGCACCACATGGGGAATTACACAGAATTAAGTAAGAGGAACGAACGTAGAGCGTAGAATTCATATATTAAGATTACTTTGCACCATTATAAGTAGTGCACAATATTTGGAACAAGTGAACTAATTTATTTATAATTTAGTTGTAGTTTTATAAGCAGACACAAGTAACAATCAAGAAATATTTTATAACTTATGAATTTTTATTACAAAAAATGAGTGATAATCAAACTCAACCATTTAACTCTGGTACATTAAAGTAACAAGTTTACTTATTCTTTTTGGAGGTTTAATGGAGCCCAGGATATCATCCCACTTATAGTTTAAAATGTCAACAGCAGTTGGCCATTGCCGGGCTTTTTTCTGTTTTTAGCATGGAAAATGAATGTATTGTTGTTGTTGAATTAAAGATTATCACTGCTTCGTCTTCAATCAAATCAATTGGTTCTCCCCGGAAACAGTTCATTTTTATATTTGAGATAACAAACTCGATGATTTCTCAGGTTTTCTAACATATTTTCTCGGCATGTTCATTCTGTAAAGATCGAAACAAATAGTTTCCATCATATTTTCAACAATATCTTCAATTGTTTGTTTTGCAGATCAAGTTATTAACAATAATTTCTTGCCAGGAATATGTGGGGGTTCATTGCACTAGTTCAGTGACGGTGCAATGTAACCCCAATATTATCTATGCCTGTGTATAAACTTGAACTGTGCATTTCAGTTTGACTTCCAATGACCCATAATTCATTTATCATATGCCAAAATACTGAGAAATT
The DNA here is from genome assembly GCA_031002005.1 of Vandiemenella viatica. NCBI lineage: Eukaryota > Metazoa > Arthropoda > Insecta > Orthoptera > Morabidae > Vandiemenella > Vandiemenella viatica. The sequence continues at coordinate 207,901,250 of JARYHS010008074.1, read as the reverse complement.
AAATAAATATAGTCTTATCTCACAACTGTTTGCAGGAGTTGAAATACACACAAAAGTATAAACACCAAAATTTGCCACAATTCTCCCTCGTAAATTCAGACACACACCACATGGGATCAGGCAGTCTGGAGGGAATCTGTTTCACCCTGAAGTGTAGTATAGAGTTCCATCTATGAGGTTAATTTAGAATAAACTGCAAATGATTCATATTTTATCTGTCAGAGACCTCCAAAAGTGATTCGGGATGTGGGTGCAAAGTATACCCTCAAGGTGCCTATTTGGTTACTAGCAAACCGATCGATTTTGCTCTTCATTTTTGGTTTAATACTACTTCATTAAACAACGGGATTAATATGACAATATCTTCCATATAAGAGGGAGCTTATATTCACTTTGAATTTGATAGCTGCTAAAAATTAAAAAAAAATACCGGGTGTGGTGCGTGAACGGTTAACGTTCTGGCCTCGTATTCGGGAGGACGCGGGTTTGAATCCCCGTCCGGGCATCCAGATCTGGTTTTCCATGGTTTCCCAAGTCACTCCAGCCGAACGCCCGGACGCTTCCTTGAAAAGGCCATGGCCGAGTTCCTGCCCGTTTCTTGCCCCAATCCGATCCCGCCTCTAATGACGTTTATGTCGACGAGCCGTAAAGCCCTAGCAAAAAAAATTAAAAAAGAGAGAGAGGGGCGAAAAGAGTAGAGAGAGAGAAAATGAAATTTGAATTGCGTTTCTGATTTCAGAGATTTTTTTGATATCCCCGCTCTCATCAGATGAACTCACTTCTGCACATATATTTTAATTTACGATTTTTAACTTTTCAATAGATTTTTAAATAATTTTATGAACGGCATCATAGATCAAATACGAAAGATATTGAAAAACTGAACCTAATGGCTGAGCGTTAACGCTATGGCTCCGCATTCGAGAGGAAGCGGATTTGAATTCCTATCCGGCTATCCAGATTTGGATTTTCCTTCGTTTCTCCAAGTCACTTCGTGTGAATGGCGGGATTATTTCTTCGAAAACCCATGGTCCGAATTCCTTCCCATTCCTTGTCTCCATTCCCTTCCACCTTTAATGACTTAGAAGTCGACGAATCGTAAATCCAGACGCATAATAAGAAATTGGTATAGTAATATTATTTAGTTTTTCGTCTCCTTGACGATGGTGCGAACTCGTTATAGTCCACCTAACGTAACCACACGACACTATTTCGACGATGTTGAAGCCCGAGAAGATTTCTTTCAGTGTTACCTCTGTGAAAGCTTTCATAGTTACGTGTGCAGTTTATTAAGAAGCACTCAGTTATGAGTCTTTCCTTAAGTATGTTATGTCCTGACGCAAGCAGGTAAGAGTCGATGTTATATTTTACGCATAACGCAGTTGTAGGTTCGACTTGTTTAAAATAAATGCAAAAAAATAATTGGAAAACTAGACTCGAACCGAGGACCACGCGTTTACAAGACTAGATGGTTAGCCACAAGCAAACGGAGCTCATGTTCACAGACGGCTCGTGCAGTGGGTAAACAACCTTATCCTGCCTCGGAAGTCAGTTACATTCAACTGGCATTAGACAATTATCCGAAATAATCTCTTTATAATCGTTTCAATAGTTTTGTAGAACTAAAAACTCTGGATCTTTGAACATTTACACCCACTTCTCGGACCACACACCCCATTATGTGTTGCATTATTGCAACTAATTAGCCACATCAATATATAAATAAATATCGTTATAATTTTACGCTAATCATTTGGAATAAAATGTATAACTGAACCTCATTTTTACTGCGCTTTATTGCAATCTTGTTAATTACAACTTTAACGATATGCTGAATTTAAGAAAAGTGTAGCTGGAACCGAATTTCGTCCGATTGAGGTATGGTCGGCGATATCTTGCCTAATATTACAGTCAATCCAGGGACAGTGTAAGAAAGTTGGTTGATTTGTGATAAATTATGTCCTGGTGGTACTACTCAACACGACGTGTATTTCAGTCTTAATTAAATGTTCGTAAGATTACAGGTTTGATACCGTCAGGTTGCCAGTGGGGATTCCACAACTAATACTAATAATTCATAGTCACTCACAAATTCAATCACGTAAACAGTTAGCAGTAGCAGTTAGCGGGAATTGCCAACACATAAATCACATAAAAGTTTACATTCAGAACACACATTTATTGTCTGAATAAGCAGAAGAAATACGTCGCCGAAGTAACCACCAGTTACAAAGACTCGTGCTATCGGAACTTCTTTACCAAAGCGTGCAAGATTCGAACCGAGTAGGTACAAGTAGCATGTGGTGCCACTATCACAATAGGTTATCCGGAACACTGTTCTTGTTCTCATACATCGACACTCCAAATGCTTCTTCAAATCACCGTACAAGTTAATGGAATAGTTATAAGCACTTTTTATAATACTCGTTCTCACAGCATTGTTCTCAACAGTCGTCCACTTTCAACATTCGCTTTCCGCGTTCCCGCCGCAAACTATACTTCTCAGCCATCTTGCTCTCACTGTCCAAAGATAATCTCTCGCAGACACTATTCTCGAATCGCGTCGGTTCGATTGCATCGTTACACCCCCCTCGTTGGCTTTAAGGCGTAAGATACGGTTGACAAACGCGTATCCTTTCGCCGGACCCAACCTTACTGACATTTGAGAATTTTTTCTCCCACAAACCCTAAACAAATCTGGTCGTACTCGGCTAATTCATTTACAAAATGAGTACATCATTAGAACAAACATCGGACCAAATACAACATCGAAGAAAACATCAACTACAAAAGTTAAACCACACCAAAACACATCAGTCTCTTTGAGTATACACAATCTGAATATATGACAATAAACACAAATGAAGACAAACTTGAAAATTATAGTCATTCAGTTTCCTCCGTAAACACCGTGCAGTCCCTTTCTTTCTCACAAACCACAGGATACATTGATTACAATTCCCTGCCTCGGGGCCACACTCCTATGATTCACAAACTAACAGTACTGCAATCATTCTTCCACTCGAAGCCAGTCAAATCAGTAGGAAAATCC
>JARYHS010008074.1:207866354-207897198 GCA_031002005.1 Vandiemenella viatica | reverse complement strand
CTGGTTATCTGTTGGAATCATAATTAATGTACCTTTCATTGAATTTTGAGATACTACCTCAGTTAGTCAAACTATCATTGTTTTAAAATGTTACTTTCTGATAATAAAATTCGGCAGTGCAAATTCTATTTAAACAAAAAAGATTTTATGGTTGGATTATAAACTTTCATGACCGATCGCGTGTCCTATTTTGGAGATACACAGCTTGAACCTCGATCCAGGCAGCAATTTTAAAATACTTTTAATCCGTCATTCTCCTTTTGGCGAAGGTTTCATAAGAAGTATGCTAGATCGCTCTTTGGCTCAGTTTGAAACTGCATTTTCCCTTTATTAGTTGCTATTAACGGTTTAGGCTATGTATATGTGCCCGTGATGGGCAGAGTTATACGGCAGATCGAAACTGTAGGCCGAACAACTCTTATGATGACCCGGCCAATAACCCTTATGCTAGTTATTTTGATTTATTTACTAAATCTTACCCACTGCTTCACCTGCCGACTTCCAGCACATTTTGCAGCGTATGTTTTGTCCCGGACGTCTACCATAACCCAGCGGTCTCATGGCTATGTAGTAAAGGCTTCTGACTGTAGATACAAAGGTCCGTGGTTGGAATATCGGTGTCGGCTGGGACTTACAAAGGCACTTAATCCAACATTATCATCTGGCATAGCTTGAAGTACGCCAGAAAACTTCCGCGCTTCTGATTCCACGTTAACCTGTATGTTTCCCTTACCCAGTAAGATTACAAGGTATGGTAGAGAGAAAAGGAACTGACCAACCTACCTCCAGTACCCCAGGTGAAGTATACCTCCTCAGGGAGAGTCCAGCCAGTCATCGGGGTGAAAACCAAGATAGGCTTCTTTTAGCTACAAGTATTACGATCAAGCACTGGTTGTCTGGACCTGCAGTGTTTTGCATGTCCTTGTAGTATTTACTTCAAATGAAACTTTGCGCTCTTAAAACGAGACTTAACCCGTTCTTCTAAGGCAACTTCAGTAATTTCGCAAAAAGAAACCCGCACTACAGATATTTTTTTAAAAAAATATGACCTTCGGTCTTTGCAACCATTTAGCCAGTTTCAATTTGTTTACGTTCCAACTGTTGTATCAGGTTTTCTTTATGATATTGTGGACACTACAGTGAGGACAGTACAAGACGAACATAACACTTAATTGAAACCACCCATTCCCGAAGCCGGATCGAACCGCGGCCCTTGCAATGCGAGGCCAGCGCGCTAGTCCCTACACTGCCAGGACCGGCTCGCTACAGATATTTGTGGTGGACAAATGCAGTGAAATGTCTCGAGGATCCAGCTGTCAAATAAATAGTGTTGTCTGGTTGAGGAAATCAATTGTGTTAAATTTGGACGAAATGGTGAAACGGCCTTGATTTGTAAGAGAAGCAGACATCGAAACTTTGAGTTATATATAAAAAGATAAGATTCCATACTATTACTCAAGAGAGCCATAAAAATGGCCCTGTAGTAAAATTCCTCGTCGATGCAACGCAACTCTCCAGGAAGAGCGCATGGTATTAGAGATTAGACAAGCAGACGGAAATGAAGGCAGCAGAATGAAACGTGTGTGGCTCATTGCCGAGGGGTGGCCATTGATCGGCGCTATTCTCGGATGTGGAGGCCCCCGGCCCACGCTTCACCTACAAGAGGAGCAGCCAACAAGGCCCATTGTGAGTGGCGTGTTGATCGGCAGTTGAAAGCTGTATCGCTTTCACCACTGCGCCGAATGTAGGGTGAAGTTACAAGTGCCATACACCGTAGATCGCTTTCGTTCCCCATTCTCAGCCGCAAGTTCACTTCAGATGTATCGTACCAACCCCATTCTTCATTGTTAATTTCTCTTTATATCTTAAAACAAACAAGGACCGAGCAAATAAACTCAACAATTAGTAAACTTGGAGGGGGGGAGTGAGGCGATCTTGCCGTGTACTACGTTCACCGAAAAAAATTGCGTAAATGTTGTGCATGACGTTGCAATGTTCTGACATGCAACGCAGATTAATGATTGATTTTCTCTCTGTTACTGTTAGAAACCCAAACAGTTTTGCAGTTTTCTCAGCTTTCCTCTGCAGCTCGTAATTTGAATCCCAGCTCTTATATTCCATTATTTGTCTCAGTTACCACATTATAATTTTATTCCAGTTAATATTAAGAAGCATTTTACGCAATAGCTACCTGTGTTTAATTTTGCCATTCCGCTTTTATCCATGATTCACGTCCAGTAAGTCAAATACTCTACACATTGATATTTAAGACTTTCTTCCTTACCCTAATGCTAATTCCTTCTGCTAAATGAACGGTCAGCCTGGTTCATTCGACTAATTATATAACTAAAGCATTCGCTGGTTCATTACGGTATCATTGTTCGTTTCATATTGCCCTAGCCGGCCTCGGTAGCGTAGGGGCTAGAGTGCCGAAGGTCGCCGGTTCGAATCCGGCCGCGGGCATGGATGTTAAGTGTTGTGTGTCTGTGTGAATGTCCTGTCCGTCCTGTGGCGTCCATACATTGGAAAAATACGATATATATACTTGATGACTACTTGTACACTGAAAGCTACAAAAAAAAAAAAATTACATTGAGCTGGCTGTATGGCCTTCGTTGCCAAATGCCATTTAAAAAAATAAAATAAAAAATAAAAATATTGCCCTAAAGCATTCTCCCTTTCATTTACTACAACAGGTATTACATTCGTAGTTCGGGATTTGTGATCTTCAAATTCAGTATCCGTTGAAAGTGATCTTCGGCAACGTAAGTGCATTTAACATCACTGCATTCGAAACAAATTTATGTTTAGCTCATGCATTCCTAGAAATACCAGCATGATTCCAATCTAACACACGTTTAATTTCAGGTTCACCCTGTCCTTTGTCTGCCAACAATCGCCACCTAACAGATTCATTTCACACAAAGACATCCTTAACGAGGGTGAACCGCATTGAAAATGTTTGTGACGGCTGGAGGTGTTTCCCAGATGACCTCGTTTTCTTACCATTAACAATTCACAATCGACTTACAAGGTAATGTAAACGCTGTGATCTGCCTGCGACGTGTTTTCTGCTAATCTCTAATTTAATTATATTCTGTATGGTTTTGATGCATAAACCGACTGCTGTTCCACGCTTCACGTAGACGGTAGTGTAGTACTGGGTAAAAGCTATAATCAGTACAGTCACTAACTTGGTGCCTGTATTTAAACTCGGGTGTGATCAGTAAACTTCCCTTCTCAAACTTCCGGGTGTCGAGCAGGATCTCTAGAAGCTGGTAACTACAACGGTAACCGACGTATTTGGAAGAAATTCGGCTGGAAACCTTAGTTTTGATAGAAATTCAAAGCATTCAGAGTATACAGCATCTAAAACATGTGCATAGCTAATTGGAAAGAAAGAAAATAAAGCAATAATTTTAAAAAAAATTCACCAGGAAATATACAGAGTGTTACAAAAAGGTACGGCCAAACTTTCAGGAAACATTCCTCACACACAAACAAAGAAAATATGTTATGTGGACATGTGTCCGGAAACGCTTACTTTCCATGTTAGAGCTCATTTTATTAATTCTCTTCAAATCACATTAAACATGGAATGGAAACACACAGCAACAGAACGTACCAGCGTGACTTCAAACACTTTGTTACAGGAAATGTTCAAAATGTCCTCCGTTAGCGAGGATACATGCATCCACCCTCCGTCGCATGGAATCCCTGATGCGCTGATGCAGCCCTGGAGAATGGCGTATTGTATCACAGCCGGCCACAATATGAGCTCTAACATGGAAAGTAAACGTTTCCAGACACATGTCCACATAACATATTTTCTTTGTTTGTGTGTGAGGAATGTTTCATGAAAGTTTGGCCGTACCTTTTTGTAACACCCTGTATACCGGTTTCATTTTTGGAAATTGTGTTAAATTCCTCTTATTGCGTCGAACTAATATCCATTGAGGAAACTTTGTCATATATGGAGTAATTGTTTGAAAGACGACGGATAATGTGTTAAGAATGAACTGCAGTCTCCACGTTGAGAAAAGAAATAGAAACAGATTACAGAGTTCATGAGTAAGTAACCTAACAGTTTGTAAATTATTAATTCATTCTGTTAATTTTTAATAAATAATTAATAGTAAATTGTAATTTAAATACGAACGCCCATCGTAGTAAAATTTGTAATCTCTTTGTAGTTGTATCTGCAGCCTGAATTGACAACAGTAAAACAGGATACAGAATATTTTCTATTATGTCTTTATGGTGCTGGAAAAACTTAAATTTTATCACTTTTTATTAGATTTGGAAAGTTTTATTATATAATTACGTTAGACGTGCAGAAGGAACAATTTTCACAGACCTATTACAAAAGTAAACATTTTTAAACGGTAGCAGGCTGCAATTTACTTAATTGCAATATTGTGACAACATCGTATTATATTATTTAGATTAGAACTTGTGATACAGCAAAATAAACTTGTAATGAAGGTAAGTTTAGTGTTATGGAGAGATTCATAACACAGCAATTACAGAAATGAGTATGTGTCTTCAGTAAAATGAACATCGCATCAATTCAGTACTGACGCGAGTTGTAGAGTTTCCCGCGGCATGACCCAGTTGAAATTCGTTGGTGCGCAGCTCTTAACTGTTATAAAGTTTTACATCAAGTCTTCATTTTTTAACGGTTTATTCAGTGACCAGCGATGTAGCAGCACACCTATATGACTTCTATTTCACGACGTGGGAAGTTAGAATTGCCCTCCGGTCATAATGCAGCTGGTTAGTCGCTTGTCCAAGATTACGGCCACCGCGTTGGAATGGAAGCAACTGCTTAATTTCTCGTCCGGCAAAATAGGATCGCAACTGAATACTACATTCTGGATCGCGCAAATTTTCCTTCCCCCTGGACTGATGATTCTCGTTCCATGTCACATTCCACTGATTTTCATCAACCTGCCCAGAAGCTTGCGGCACCTATAGTTCTTCGCAGCTAATAAGATTCGCTAGTCCAATGCTGCGTAATATGTGTCATCTAAACGTCATTCCACATAAGTACCTATACGAAACTATTAAACATGTCATCAATCATGACAACCACTCAGAATGGAACTGGCAGCAAGAAGTCGACCTCAGTGGCATGACAACATGGCACCAAGGGTGCTATCTAATGTTGTGCCATTTTTCCCTTGAACATTGTTTCATATAATTATTGAATTAATATTTTCAATCCTCTCCACTGACTGTAAAGATGTCTCTATTAGATCGCATAACAACAGCTCATAAACAGTAAACAGCTTCTGTTGTAATGATATTCTGTAGTAGAACCAGGCAGAGAGGATTCAACCAAAAATAAAGTACTTTAGATATGATTAAATAAACTTCAGTGCGTTTTAAAGTGGCAAAGATGTTTTGCATCTCACCTGAAGTGCTGGCTAGTAAGAGAGCATAGAAATTATGGAATCAGCTATTGCGAAAAGTTCGCTGTCAATCTACATGTCAATTTTTAAAAGTCAAAATCCACTTGTCTTGAATTGTTAGAGTTCTGGCCTCGCATTCGGGAGGACGCCGGTTCGAATCCTCGTCCGAGCATCCAGATTTGGGTTTTCCATAGTTTCCTCAAATCACTCCAGGCGAATACTGGGATGCTTCCTTCAATTAGGCCATCGCCGAATTCCTTCCCGTTCCTTGCCCCAATCCCATCCCGCCTCTAATGACCTCGCTGTCGGCGAGGCGTAAAGCCCAAGCAAAAAAAAAATGAATTGTTAGAGAAACATCAGGTGTTTGATGACGTTACCAGATTAGAGAAAGTGCATATATACAAGCAAGCAGAAAATGTTATACCAACTAAACGGTGGCAGCAGAAAACCTTAATGATCACTAGGTTACCGTTACACAACTCCCCTATTTTTTATAAAGTTTTCCACACTCATCCATCCAATTGTTAGGGTACTGCGACACTTTATGATTTCATTTTCTCCACCATACGTTCTTGTTGCACTTCCCCAGCTCCGTATTACGTCCTCGCTCCTGCATGAGATGTGATATAACCCACACGAAGTTTTGGTCTTTCACGTTCTTTCTAAATTTTCTTCTACCTTCGTATCTTCATTAAAGCACAGCAAGCTCTAGGAACATAACTTGTTCACATTTCCTGTCAGACAGTATTACACCGCATTTTAAGATAAAGGATAATGTGAATCCCAAACGCGGTGACTGATAGTGTGAGGGGGCCGGGTTGGAGGTCCTTGGAAGACATGAGGCAGGTAAAGAGAACAATGTTTACATTTAACAGCTTCATATGTATTGGGAAGAGAGACTGGAGTAGTATTTGAAAGAAAAGATACAGCTATAGACATAAATTACTTCTTCATTTCGGACATGAGGGAATGGGAAAACATTCATTTGCAGGCAAAGAAGTGAAATTATCGTGGGAGACTCTAAAAAATTGTTCAAACAGCAAAAAAATTGAATCACGAATGCGCTTAACGGATAAATATATTTGTAATAAAAATTAATTTTTAACTTGAAAATTTAAAGTTGAAAAGATTATTACAATTTCGTCATCATATCTTATGTTACAATATGTTTCTGGGGAGAGAACAACTTGCATGCAATGCAATGGTAGAAAAGCTCGTAGATATATTAAATGAAGACTGGGAATTAATACACTCTTATATTTTAAAGCAGAGAGTAAAATTGCGATTCAGCATTATTTTAAACCAGATTTTCATGTTGGACGGTGTGATGTAGTTTTAACGGGCCAATGCACAATCTCCGGAATAAGAATTGGCGGAATTAAATGTAAATTTGTATTTGGTTATTTGCCTGAAAATGATTGGATTGTGGCCTTTATGTTTACATTTAAATTTTTAAACGTGCTGATACATCAGTATTCTGAGATGACGTTAGTTCCGTAAGATAATATTGTCATTCAGTTATAATAAAACCAATCCAAATTGTGTGTCATATGAGTTTACGTGCATATTTAACTAATTTACATGGTTTATGAAGTTCTCAAAAAGGCGAATGCGAATGTAAACAGAAAATCAAACTCGTCGTAGTAATTTTCCTCGAATACGGTAATTCGTTAATGAATACAGGTTTCTTTACTGTCTGCATATTACCAAAAAAAAACCATTCCATACATATTTTACGAAACAGTTTTATAGAAATTCTATCCAGAAAGAAAAATGTAATTAGATTGTTTGCCGTAAATCATGTTCAGACAATGGTGACAAGCATTCTGTTATTTAGGCATGTAAAAAAAGTTATGGACGGTTAGTGTGCAAAACTAGAATGATAAATGCAGCTTACATCGGAATTGTAATTTTCACTATAATTTGATTATGGATAAAACTCATAAATGTATTAAACATTCATTTTCCAATTCTGGACACGTAATAAAATAAATATTCAATGAAACTAAATATCTAATGAAAGTACCAGTATATGACGGTGTCTTGGTATTTTTTTTATCGATGTTATATCGATTTCTTTGATGCAACACACCATCCGTACTTATCCCAAGCTAATCTGTTCACTTCAGAACACCCAATACAGTCTACGTCCACAGTTATCTGTTTTATGTGTCCTAATCTTTGTTTTCCTCTACAAATTTGTCCTTTGGTTGTTTTCAGCACTAGCAAATTGAATAAGCTTGCATGTATCCTATCTCGTTTTATTCCACGGCTCATCCATCAATTTCTCTACACGTTCAATTTCTTGGTACACGTTCCTTTGTTCAGAATCATAAACAGTAAAATCTAAAAAAGACCGACAACTTTACATATAAAATATTAGAATAAATGAAATAGGTCACTGAGGACGTATTTTGTGATTAGTATGTTGATATGAAGAGATTACCTCAAGATTTGAAGAGATGGAGAATTGCATCAAATAATTCGTGGTACTGATTACCGGGAAAAATTGTAAGAGATGGTTAAGCCCATCGCTCAGTTTTAAGTTAATTAAGTTATGACTTAATTATATGTCATAGTTATCAATTTTTAAAAGAACTGTGATTTAACGAGAAATACCATAAGTTTTGAAATTAACAATTACTTCTATAAACTCATCAGTTATTTACATCCTATCACAAACGTAATTTACAATGCAGTACTACGTATGATTATATCTTGTCCTCTGCACACGCGATGTTGGTAGTACGGTACCCATTCTACGTCGTATCTGCGGAGGCTTTATACATGCGTGCTGATAACGTAGCCGTGCAGTTCCAATGATGCAACATGGTGCATTTCCTACGGTAATTAAATTATTATGTTATAGTTTTACTATCTGCATCTCGAATTGTCACTCAATGTCCTTAACCAGAACCTAATTTGTTAATGTTCCATCAATTCGTAGATAGGCTTTTCTTGGAATTTATAAAAGGTTATTAATTATTCTGACTCTTCTTTTGAAAACAGTCAACGTTATACACATTTATTATAGATAGGAATGTATTTAAGTCGTGGCAGGTTCATTCTACAGATTAAATGTTAATTTTGACAAATAATTCTTTTTAAATATTTAATTTCTACATCAAATACGATTCTACATCTCGTGTATTCAACTATGATTTTTATCGCAATACTCATACCTGTCTGCTTAATTCCACATATGCTTAAAATCTTATCCACTGAGACTTATGCTTATTTCTTAAACCACAGAGACATTACTACAGCGCTGCCTGGAGGCAACAAAAAGGACCACATCTTGGTCTTCGATATCTAGAAGTTGCTGTCTCTACGCTATGTGAATAGGACAATAAGGCAGTAAGAGACAATCCTTTATCTGACATTGATTTACTAAAGATGTCATACTGGACTTGGTATTGATAATTTTATGGTGTATCAGTATGGTATTTTGACTCTGACTCACTTTCAACATCCTTGCTCTACGTGCTTTACTAAAGAATGGTAACTTAGCAGTATATTCGTTATCGTTTCATTTTGCTATGGGCATACCAAAGGAGAACCTGCAATAGTTACTTTATTGCCTAGTCCGAGTCAATGATTTTTACGCCCGTCATCGAGAGTGGTGGTAGAGCGGTAAGGTTCTAGCCTCGCATTCGGAAGGACGCAGCCATCCAGATATGGGTTTTCAATTGTTTCATCAAATCACTCCAGGCGAATGGCAGGATGATTCGCACAAAGCGCCATGGTCAAATTCCTTCCCGTTCCATGCCCCCAGTACTTTCCCGCCTCTAATGACCACAACGCCGATGAGGCTTACGGCCAAGATTTGACCGGTTTCCAAATCGTTCCACTTGTAATGTCCTACATACTAATAAAAAAATTATCTCTCTTATATCTTTATTTTAACATTACGAGAATTAATTTATTTTTCATATTATAAACATTTTTATATTAAATATAAAATCATTTCTTTAATAATCCATACTTTTTATTAATTTTACAATTACTAAGTGTCCTTGTCCACTGGTTGCAATGTTTTATTAATAAATTCCATGAATATAATATAGCTCCAGTCCAATCTACCACCCAGTTCAGCTCACCAGTAAAACGAGTCGTATCTGTGCACCTGAGCCCTTTGTGTTATGGGTCTTTAAACATTCACTATGAACTTTATAATGTTTTCTGCTGACATGCTGCGAAAACACCGCGGGCGAGTTTACATGACGCGGGATTAGCTCATGTTAGCAGCACCCAGCGAGAGTATCTCCCGTGCTCGTGCAATGAACACTTTCAAAGCACATTAGCAGCAAACTGGCGAACATTAACCATGACTTCATTTAAGCCCTTCTGGTGGCTCGGCGTAATCCCCCAGAGCAGTCCAAAGGCGGTGCAACGCTCACAACTGTACCGTTTGATGGCAGTATTCAAGCAACAAACAGAGCTGTAGAAGTAAACAAAACGAACCACGTTGGTGGTGTCAACGTGAATTAACTTCTACAGTGTTTCTTTTTCTGTGATATAGTTTACAATATCACGGCCTGATTACAGCATGCTGATAATGTGGTACCTGATAAATGTTATCGATATTTACAAAGCCTAAAAGTTAAATTCTGTCTCAAACTTTCGTTTCTCTCTAAGTATTAGAGGTAGCCAAAGTGGCTCACTAAAAAGAGCGTTGCTCATCACTCAGTGAAAAAACTACGCGTATCAAAAAGAATCATCCGATTTGGCACGTCTATTTTTCTGAAGGTAATAAACATACACAATGAATTTTGTTTTTTGATGAACTCAAAAAGTTTTTTTTCATACGTTTTTATAGGTGTTCATTATGCCCCCCTTGGGATGCACGGCATATGTCAATGCGATATTTAAATTCTTCCTACACTGCAGTGAGCATGTCTTGAGTGGCAGCTTCCACAGCTGCTGTTATGCGATGTCTCAGTTCATTCATTGTTGTTGGTAACGGAGGCACATAAGCAGAGTCTTTTATAAACCCCCACAAGAAATAATCACATACAGTCAGGTCCGGTGACCTTGGAGGCCAGTAATGTAAGGCTGAATCATTTGGTCCAGTGCGACCGATCCATCGTTCAGTAATCCTTTCATTTAAAAATTCTCGCACTTCCAGATGCCACTGTGGTGGTGCCCCATCCTATTGGTAAATGAAGTCGTTCGAATCAGTCTCCAACTGTAGTAAAAGAAAGTTCTGCTTCCTGTAACAGTGTTCTAGGTAAAGAAAAAAAACACTGTACACTTTTTCCCGTGAAACTGCACAAAACACATTAAATTTTGGAGAGTCCCTCTCATGTTGTACAACTTCATGTGGTTGTTCCGTACCCCATATTCTCACATTATGACGGTTCACCTTACCATTTAAATGGAATGTTGCCTCGTTAACAAACACTAAGCGTGGAAGAAAACTGTCACCCTCCATCTTGCCAAGAACGAAATTACAGAACTCCACACGTTGTTGTTTGTCACCCTGACGAAGAGCTTGCAGTAGCTGAATTTTATATGGTTTTATGGGTAAACGTCGACACAACACACGCCAGACGGACATCGGGGGCATGTTGAGCTGTCGAGCTGCACGGCGTATGGATTTCTGCGGACTCCTTGTGACTCCGTATCAGACACTCGGGGGCGGCCCGGCGATTTGCCTTTCTCAGAATTGTTGATGCCATCGTCTAATGCCATGTGCTGTAGGAGGATCCACAGCGTAGCTAGTAAGAAAGTCATGCTGAACAGTTGTTGCTGACCCGCAGTGCGCAAAACGTAGAACACAAAACGGTTTCTGTTGTCCCGACGCCATTTTTACTGGAAATGAACATGGCGCATACTGCTGCTGCCTAGCGGGAAGCATGTAAAACTGGAGAGTTTGCTCTTTCCAACATACGTTGTTCACGCACATATTTCAAATTACAAAATAGTTATTATTATTTTTTTAAAAAAAATCGGATGATGCTTTGATACACCCTGCAGTTCTTCTGAAAGGTTCACTAGTTTAGTAACTCGTTTTAAATAAAAAATAATGGTTAGTTTAGTTTTAAGTGTAGTATCTGTTCGTTTTATTTACATATAGACTGATTTCTTACGTTAATCTCAAAGGCGGTTATTTTTATTTATTTTACTATTTATCCTGATTTCTTTTAATTATTTTCGCGCAGTAAAGGCCATTTCAGAGCGTTCGTGTTGCTGGGAATATATAAGAGGGTTGTTTGATAGTAACAAAGAATGGTTAGTTTTACATTAAATTATTGTTCCAAACAAAAAGTACTATCAAGGCAACAAGTTTAACTTTCCTATCCGGAGAATGTATCAATAGTGTCACTTCACCTTCTTCTACGTAATGCGATGTTGCTAGGGATTTGATGTGTGACTTTGGTAAACAACGAGATGATTAGGAATAGGGCACCACGTCCTCTCCTATCCTGTCAGACAAGTTATAAATAGGGAAAATTTCGTCCACATTTAGGGTCCGAACAAGGTAACTCTGTAACAAGTGTCAGATACGATCCTGACGAAAACCAACAGAGTATATGTGTTTCGAAACGGTGCATGTATTTGTCTACTCATTTCCTTACGAATTATTTTAATATTTCAGTTATTAATTTTTTTATCATTGAGTGCCAGTCACTTGAGAAGTATGAATTTAATTTAAAAACATTACCTTACATTTATTTATGAAGGAATTATATCAACCGAAATTAATACGGTTCATTTGCATTTACCAGCCCAACATTCAGTGAAATAAAAAAAATACTTTGGCAAGGAAGAAAGTATTCATAAACAAACAAAATAACTGCGCATGAAATAATAAGTACACCGTACGTAAAGTGGATAGCAATTTCACTGAATTTTAACACTCTTCAGACATTAACTAGCACGAGTTCTCTTATATGTCTGATATTATTCAAAACACGGTGTTTCAGGTCAATGAGTATAAAATAAAATTCATAATTTGCAGCGGATATTTAATTCACCGTTAAATTACCAGTTCATTGGAGATCGCAGTCCACCAGCTCCGATGTAGAAAAACACTCCATAGTGCCTTCCATGTAGCAGTGTGTTCGCATGGCTTGCCATCCACAGCACTACTCGTCATTAACTACACAGGCTCCGAACAGTTAATTTAAATACTATGTCTGGTTGTGGCACCAACACACAAGTCTCTATCTTCGTATGAAAATCGCGAAGATAATTCACCGTTGATATGTAGATGTCTTCTCGTCTGCTCCCTAGGAACATCGCATTGGCCTTTCTGCAGAAACGAAGTCACTGTAATCAGTTCACTACAATCCGCACCGTCTTTTGTGTTTCGCCGTACATTATACACATTTCAATATACAATGAAGAGCCAAAGAAACTGGTATAGGCATGCGTATACAAAGGCAGAGATATTTAAACACTCAGAGTACGGAAATGCTGTCGGCATTCTTTCCTCGCACTATTCGGGATTTGAATGGGCGGGTTTAGGATTGGTGCTTAGCACCCTCTGCCACTCACAAAGTTTGTGATTTGCAGAGTATCAATGTAGATGTAGATGTGGGCAACGCATATATAAGACAACAGGTATCTGGTGGAGGCGTTAGATCGGTTATTGCTGATACAATTACCGGTTGTCACGATTTAAGTGAGTTTGAACGTGGTGTTATAGTCGGCGCACGAGAGATGGGACACAGCATCGCCGAGGTAGCGATGAGGTCTGGATTTTCCCGTACGACAATTTATGAGTTCACCGTGAATATCGGGTATCCGATAAAACATCGAATCTCCGACATCGCTGCGGCTGGAAAAGATCCTGCAAGAACGGCACCAACGACGACTGAAGAGAAGATAGAAGTGCAACCATTCGACAAATTGCTTTGAATTTCGATGTTGGGCCATCAACAAGTGTCAGTGTGCGAACCATTCAACGAAACATCATCGATATGGGATTTTGGAACAGAAGGCCCACTCGTGTACCCATGCTGAGTGTACGACAAAAGCTTTTCGCCTCGCCTGGGCTCGTCAACACCGACATTGGACTGTTGACGATTGGAAACATGTTGCCTGGTCCAATTGTATCGAGTGGATGGACGTGTACTGGTATGGAGATAACCTCGTAAATTCATGGACGCTGTATGTTAGCAGGGGACTGGTCAAGCAGTTTGAGGCTCTGTAATAGTGTGGGGCATGTGAAGTTGGAGTGACATGGGACCCCTGGTAGTCTAGATACGACTCTGACAGGTGACATATATGAACTAATCCATTCATGTCCACTGTGCATTCCGACGGATTTGGGCAATTCCAGCAGGACAATGCAACACCCCACACGCCAAGAATTACTACATAGTGGCTCCAGGAACACTCTTTTGAGTTTAAATACCTCCACCACACATGAACATTATTGAGCATATCTGGGATGCCTTGCAACGTGCCGCTCAGAAGAGATCTCCACCCCCTCGTATTCTTACGGATTTATGGAGAGCCCTGCAGGATGCTTGGGGTCAATTCCCTCCAGCACTGCTTCAGTCATTAGTAGAGTCCATGCCACGTCGTGTTGCGGAACTTCTGCGTGCTCGTTGGGGCCCTACATGATATTAGGCAGTTGTACCAGTTTCTTTGGTTCTTGAGTGTATTTAGCTTGACAATAATATTTTCTCTTATTTGCAAGCTCCCTTCCATTTTTTTCACTATTCCTTGGGTCTTCCCGCTGTCGAATAAAACTCATTTCTTTCGCACAGCAAGTCCTTTGAAATTCGTGGAAAGTACGACCTAGCTTTTATCCTAAAGACGACGTTTCCAGGGAAAAATAAATGGCTACCAGACCCCCCTTACCACGCTGGTTGCAGATTATATTGTTCAGCACAGCTGGTTCTTGGAGCCATATCCCTACCTGCCAGACTAAAGTCTACGCGCTTACTGTCTGTCCGTCAAAACATCATAATTACGAGTAATGTTAAATTTTGACGTATTGTCTGAGTAAATGTGCTTAAGGGTTACCAGTACGGTATGGTTTCATTTCGAGGTTATTGAAAAGTCGTAGTTACCAATAACACTCCCATTGTGGGCAGATGTACAGATACACAAAGATAACGCTAAATAAATAGCCCAAAACGTCTGTAGTAGACTGAGACGTCCCGTTCTGCCATACAATAAAGCCGCTGTATGGCTGCTGGAATGTTGGAAGTATAGTATAACGCGGCGCCACCCTGACAGTGCCTAAATCATCAATTCCGGCAGCATCTGATAATTTTGTTATCAGAGATATATACATTCAGATAACTCTTTCGCTGTGATCGCTGAAACAACTTACGATTATTCTTAAACGTTAGTTTTAGAGTGTCCACTTCAACACCCTTTCTGCGTGATTACATACTAACTGCTATGGTGAATGTCTCCTGTTAAAATGTAAGCGGTAAAGCTGAGTTTGGCTTGTGAGATACGAAAAACTGTTGAAACACAACCACCTCGCTATAAATTTACTTGTAGTCACTTGATTTTTCCAATGAAACTACCACTACACACCATCGTGCTAGTATCGTTACGCATTCAACTCCTTAGAGAAGGAACTGGCAACTGTAAACTCATGTTTCTTTACTTCAATATTGAAAATATGTGATGAAATTTTAAAATTTTCATTCCAATCTATTTGGAATAGATAAAACTTTGTTTCCTACACACTCCTTTATTACTCACGCCGCTTGTTCACTTGATACATTTTCATGGGGATTTGTGCAGCAGTTTTAAACGACGCTGTAAGCTGTCAAACTATTAAAATATCAGACATACTTCACATTAAGTGCAATTTTGTTCCGGTTATTTGTTTTTTTTTTATATATAAAATACGGAACTTCGTAATCACCTTGTAGCCATACTCACGCAAAAAATCGCGGAAAATGATATGAGTCTCACCAAATTTTGAAATGTTTCCCCCTGTGTATGTTATATATTTGGGCTACAACGTAGGAAAATGACGTGTGTAGTTTCACCTGTCGGGATTGGCGGGAAGTGGCGGCGATTATCACAGGTAAGTACTGACTCGCATTCGTTATTGACGACAATGTTCCAACCTTCCCAACACTACAGTGCTACTTAACGACCAACACGCGTCAATAGTAATGCTTTTTTCAATATTGGTGTGTACAAGAGGTGATCATTTGACTGTCAATTGATGGAAAGCGCTTTACTGATTTTGTCTAATTTGACAACCATGTATCTAACTATCAAAACTCTCTTTGTAACCATATTGCAGCATCCACAACAGTGTCATTGTTTTTTAATTCATTTTTTTTCCATTTACTCTTTGTAAATCAATAATATTTCACATTCCTCCTCTTTACATCATTTTGTTCCTAACTATTTTCTAGATGAATCCAGATTTTACTATATTATCTATCGTTGTCAAAACTAGGAGCTTGTTCTCTGTTTTATGGAATGTAAAGTTCTAACGCTATTTTCAGGTCATTTGAAGTTTTCTTAGTGTAGTTCCGACGGTTGAAACATGTTTAAACTTAGTTTATATTTTGTTTTATTTATCCCTCTTTATTACCTTTAATCACAGTATTTTCTACGTTTTAATACCTTTAATTTTCACCCACCATGTTGAATGTTGAGCATAATTCAATAATTCCCCATGCTTCTCCTTCAAAGACATTACGAGTACTATAATCTGTTACTAAGCTAAAAGTAAATTCATTCACTCTTTCGAAGGAGTTTTAACTCGCATTGCTTTCCACCTCTGTTGAAACTGTAACTACAACTCAACTTTTTAAACCAACCACAGAACATCCATGTCAGAAGTGAAAGTCATTTCATATGTACAAAACAGAATCTACAATGGCCAAAGAAGCCTCCTTCAGAAAGGGTACGCTTGTTATTCATATTGACTCACTGAGTTATTATTATTTTAGATATAACTGGTCTCCCAAAAGCCAGTATTCCTATTTTTTTTTTTTTTTTTTTTTGCTATAAACTCGTTGTCGAAAAGGATGTCGTCAGAGGCAAAAAGGACTTGTGGTTAAGAACAGGAAGAAATTCGAGCATTATCATTCGAAGGAACCATACTGGCGTTCATCTGCAACGATTTCGGGAAACGATGGAATGGATAGCTGGGCTAGGATTTTAGCCTACGTCCTGCGGGACCCGAGTACATCCCTCACCCACCACTTTGCCATCCAGATTTCAACATTTCCTAGATTCCCATGATCCAAACGATCGCATGCCTCGATGACACACTGGTATGATACATATAACATCTGCTTCTAAGCACATGAATAATTTACCAAAAACGCTGAAAGAATTTAAAGTTCAAATTTGTAGAGGGGTGGATATATAAAAGGGAAAAATGGATGTGTTGGGAACTTACCACTGGTAGTGCGCTCCATCGCAATTAAATTAGATACTCCAATAGCGTACATGGTGTCAATACCTCATAAAGATGACGACGCTTGCCATCGAAATATTATGTTTTTACACCACCAGGTTGTAAACCCATGAAGCCTACATCACGTCTCAAAATCTTGCAAGCCATTCCATCTTCACACATACCGGTATTAAATCTGCAAAATTTATATTTTCCTTTTAGATATAAATTTCATTCAGTATAAATAAATTTCGTATAAACTTTGTCCATTTCTTAATCTGGTGAGGATTTTTTTGTCACTCTCTTTCCCATGGGTGTGAAAAAAAAATAAAAAATGCATTTAAAATACATCTTCGTTTCTGATCAGGTTTCTTTGTTCCGGTCAAAAGATTACAGCTATGCTTGTGTGATAACAGATCCAAAAATACTCTATAAAATTAACTTAATTAATCAATGAAGCAGAAAACTGTAAGGATAAATTACATAGCCAGTGTTCCTAGACACATATTCTGCATACCTAGGCATTTGGTGTGACACAGTTTTTCCATGTAAATTCAGAATTCGTCAATATGTAGCGTTAGACATTAGTTTTGCAGTTGTCTTTCGTCTATTGATTTTTCGATCGCTGTTCCGATTATTATGCCCTCTCTGTCAACAAAGCATTCAAGTCATGTTTTACCCGAGGCCATAGAGACACAAAAAAGCATTCAGCTGAAGTGATTCAGAGATACAATCAAAATTTTAATTAGCATTCGAAGCCATACACTTCATAGTGGACTCACGTAATTCTTACACCACAAAAGAAATGTCTATATCACTTATCGTCTTTGCTAGGATACAATGAGTTGAAGTGAGTGTTCATCTTATTTAGACTGCCGTCAAAATAGACACGAAAAAATTTCTAGGATGTTTGGTTGAAATCTTGTGCTATGCTGGCTAGGTTGATTATAATTATTTAAAGTTTCGCCTTTGGTTTCAGGTTTAGTATTCTCCATTCATATCGCTTCTATAAGTAAATTGTAGTTAATAATAATGTGAACATAATCACTATCTAACACCAGCATGATGTTCGTGATTTACTGCTGAATAATTCTGAAGGACAAGGAGATACCGAACAACTATATGCACAAACTACATTTCATCTTTAAGTCTGTCAGGAGGAATTACCTTCTGGTAATTTTCTAGTTCCTGAATTAAGCAAGCGGTGAACTATTGGAAAGGATGGAATCTGAAATATTCGTTGATATTTGTGAGATTACAGCGCAGTTCAGACACAAGTAGGTGTATCTTTGAAAGGACCAGAGTGAAAATTAAACCATGTTCACTAACTGCTTTAATTTTGTTTTGGTAGGAATATTTGCAACTGTTTTCATAGGACATAATGTTTTCAAAAGGAGGTCATTTTGATATTTGGACGCCGTTTCCATATTTTCTATCTGTCAAAATTGGCAACTGATTTGAATATTTCTGTTTCGTCATATTACTGAATGTAAATGAACAGAATGTAAACAGAGTTCAATTAACACGCGGCGGTTGGCAAATGTTTGCATCGCATTACAAACAAATCAGTTATTATGGGGAATGGATACCAGTAGCTTTATTTTTATGAAATCTCGAGATTTATTGAACTCTACGCTTCCAAATGTGATACAGAAGAAGATATTATTGACAATTCATTTTTAAATCTATAACAGTTTGTGTTATAGAAGCGCTCGCTCTGTCGGTTCGCAAGTATTAGCATGGTTGATACACTACGCTATCTGAAATAAATACAAAGATAAATACGGAAGCGAAAGAAATATCCTATTGGAATGGTGGACCAAGTCAATCTTAAAAATGGAAGTAAAATGTACAAAGAGATCCGTGAATACTGAAATAAATTGAAAGTGGGGAAAAAAAAAAACACTAGGATGTCAACTGTTGTTACAATTTTTAACTGGATTTTTCATCAGTGAGTGACGTGCTGTAGTACTGAATTACTGATGATCATCTTGTGAGCAAACGAGTCTGTCTCCCTTACTAGTTTAAATATGTAATTGTAATCTTATTTTTTGAATGAGAAAGAAGACTATGTTGTCAGTGTTGAAAAATTAGATCGTTTTTTCTAGTAGCTGGTAGCTGGTGGGTACACGCGAATGAGAATATGGTTTCTTGGGAAGGTACATAATTGTAATGGACGCAGTAAGATAAAGTGTTATTAATTTACTCACTTTTTGTGGTTAGGAGATATTAGAGCGTTGATTCCAAGTGACCGCAGGAATAACTAATGAAAATGAAATCTACATATATAAGAATGTATGTTGTGTGTCTGTTTGATATCAATAAACTTCGAAACCGTTTGACGAATCACCATGAAAGTTGGCACATACATGTATTTTCTCATGGAGACGGTTTTCTACTATCAACTTTGTTGTAAATCATCACAAAAGTTAATAGTTCCTTTGAGAATTGTTATTATCAATTCGCGTTTCGGTAACAGCAAAGAGTATCCTACTTCGTAGACTGTACTGCCACGTTTGCTCTTTGCTTCTTACGTAAATCGCATACACTGTTTTATGCTAATTTTTAGCATTAGTTTAAATTATTTTAATTTGGTTCAATTATATAGTGAATGGAATAGTCAAAAATACTGATCATTCGTGTTAATTTTTTTTTTTTTTTTTGAATGTATACAATTTATCATAAATTTACACCAATTAAAATAATGGAATCTCAACATTACGAGCCATCTTTCATTTTTCTACAACAAATTATAGATTAAAGATCATCCATTTTTGTATATAGGCAGGTAAATAGATATTTACAAGCATTACAACGTTTGTAAGGTTTTTAATTTTGCTGTTTACAAGCAGACTGAAATCACAATCATATTTCGTCTCGTTTGTTGTTTACCGCCATGGCGGTTTATTAAACCGAATAAATTTATTATATTTTTGAATTTCATTGACTATATATCCTGTTTGTAAAAAACAAGTGGAACCTAAATCCGAATACAAATAGTCTTATTTCATAATTCCTAATCCAATTTCAATTTCAGAAAAAGTTAAGGTAACAATCAGTTCCTAAAGGCATAAGACACAACGCATTACTAACTCCACACTCCGTAAATTTATAATATGTCATTATTATTCGAGAAATAAAAAATTAAGGTTAATGAAGTGAGTAATTTGATACAACTCTTGTTGAAGGCCGGTATATTTAGGCTCCGTGGGATGGATACGTATTTCCCGTACTATCACTACAGTAAGAGTTTAAGTATTTAGATTAGCTTCGATGAATGATATGTTTGTATGTTGATTGTATTCTGTCATCAAGAGATCACCTGTATTAATTGAGATATAAAAGTTTAAATTACTTATAAATCAGACGTTATTATAAAAATTAATGCTGATAATATTTTTGAACGTGAGTTAATGCTCTCCTATTTATATTAACGGCCAGTGATTTGAAAAAAAAAAAAAAAAAATGTGCCCCATTACTTTTTGTTTGACCCTCGTAAATTAAAGAAGTTCCCCGCAACGCTACATCATGCCAATTCGTATATCTACAGGATACTTCAAGAACTTAAGTTGTGCTACATTTATCATCAAGTCTCCCAGTTATCGAGTCCGAGTTCTCCGCTGAGCCACGAAGTCTTAAGACTGTCGCTAGTTGGCTGCAGGCTGGATAGCGCGGCCTCTTCGGGTCACTTCTTGCACAGTAGACGCCTGGCTGCCGCATTCCGCCGGCCGCGTTCTCTTCTGTGGAGTTCACAGACACTGTGCTCGGGGAATGTGCAGTGCGCAGTGATTAAACTCTGCGCAGAGCCATCCTCAGACCTAGCCTAAGAGGAGATCCGAAGTTGTTCAAACTAATAACGAGAGGTTCATGCTTCACAAGTGCGAAGTGAACCTTCAAAAGCCTCACTAACTTAAATTTATAAGTACAATTTGTCTCACATAAATATCTGTACTCCTTAAAATCAATGATTCTATTCTTCGTTTGAGTATTAGAAAATAAATTGGTAGTATTGGCAAGTAATACCTAACTAAAATCTCGTTTATCTTCAATTAATACATAATAGTTAAAAATAATTTTCTTTTTACGTAATTTTAAGACCTTAAAAGTCGTCTTCCAACATCTTGGCTTAGTCCTGTTACAGATTATTTGATACATATTCTGCTATTACAGGGTGTTTAAAAAATGACCGGTATATTTGAAAAATCAATAAAACTAAATGGGCAGCGATAGAAATACACCGTTTGTTGCAATATGCTTGGGACAACAGTAAATTTTCAGGCAGACAAACTTTCTAAATTATTTACAATTTTCAACAACAGATGGCGCTGCAGTCTGGAAAAATCTCAAGTAAGATATTTTCCACATATCCACCATTTTTTCACAGCAAACTTGCAATCTGTGAACGGCACATGCTTACAGAATGGCGAACTCACAGACTGCGTTTACTTCTATATCTTTCAATGTTTCGGTTGTTCTCATTTTATATCCATTTTATACCTATACATAATCAATTATTATTGAATTCCTCTGAGTCTTACAGAGCAGTGAAGAATTCTAGTTACAGAATTAATTACTTTTGTAGTTTGAATCAAGCATTCTGAGCTTGCTTTTGACTATACGGAATACCACGGCACATTTGGTGATCTCGCCTTTTATACGTTGTAATAGAATGATCACATCAATTACATACAAACAAAATGCGGTTCGCCGAGACTCAACTCGCGGCTAATAAGGAGGAGTCTGAGTGAGGAGGGGACATGTGTGTGTGTGTGTGTGTGTGGACGACCGTAACACCCCAATGACAAGATCTTTTACCGTCATATTTAAAAATTCTTTTCATGTCTGGACGAGTCCGGAACTGGCTGGGTCAGAGACCAGACGATCGCTGCAAAAAAGAAAGGAATGTACGGACGCCGCAACCTGCGACGGGGGTAGGAGAGGACAAAGGCTTTTTTTCATCGCCAACCACGGTGCGCCGCCGGACACGGAGGGGACAGTGAGTCAGCTGCAGTGTCGAGGAGAGGTTGAGCTGGTGCCAGCGTTCGAGAGTGGTAGTTTGTTGGCTGATAGTGTGCCTCAGA
Source organism: Vandiemenella viatica (assembly GCA_031002005.1). NCBI lineage: Eukaryota > Metazoa > Arthropoda > Insecta > Orthoptera > Morabidae > Vandiemenella > Vandiemenella viatica. The sequence goes on along the minus strand of JARYHS010008074.1, from coordinate 207,875,359 downwards.
AGGTAAATGACTGCAGATACTAAGGTGCACTAAAGTCCAAAAGCTGCTCTCCCACCCAAATAACGACCTTGGCGAGGAAACCGCAGATGACGGTCTCAGTCTGCCGAACAATAATGAGTTTAGCCGGAGCAATCAATCCAATCAATGACGTGCTTTCGATTTCTTTTGTTTTTTTTGTTAATTAGATGTGAACCCTTTCTCAATTTAAAATATTTTAAATAAAATTCGTCCAAAATTAAAATTAAATTAATGTGTTTTATAAATTAATAAGACATACAGACCCAGCGCCTACTACATTTGGCTTTCCCAACGCGGGGCATGATTCAATCCCGATTACGCTTATTGAGAGCAAGGATTTTAGTGCAAATAGACTATATCTCATGAATATAATTGTGTCTTGCAGCATTTGTTGGAGGTGTGGACGAGAGGCAGCCACTGATAATGATACAATTTAATTTACAGCTCTTTTAAATATTCAATGATATGTGCAATGTTTATAAAACAAATTAATTTTCAGAGGAGATGGCTGTACCTGTTGGCGTGAATGTGAAATCATAATGTCTGATTTTTTTGTTGCATTTCACATATGTGATGTTTCATTGGAGGTTGATTTTGTTGGTGTAATATTTCTCGTGGCAAGTGTTCAGACAAGCGTTGCCTAGTGTTGTTCTGTTGGTAATTTTTTTCCAATTGACTGAATTTTATTTATTGAAAGGACAATGTTATGCGGACTTAAGCAAAGTTTTGATTTATTTTACATTTGATTACTCAAATCCGTCGGCATTCGGGAATTCGAAGGCAGTGAAAGAGAGTTTATGTTTCTGAGACCGGTAATGCAAAGTTTATGTAGGATATACGTATAAAGTATTTTTTTTAAATTTCAAAATAGATGGATAGAACATGTGGTTCGTTGTGCGTATAAATCTTGTCTTTTGATGTTTTATTTGACGTCATATGGTTCATCTATCTGATGTTTGGAGTGAAAGGTTCATGTTTAAAGTTCCAAACACATGGAATTACTTGTGGCTTAGTGTGCAAATACTTTAAATCTTGTCTGAATATTTTGTTGTTTTGGTACTTCACGTCATATGGTTCATCCATTTGAAGTGTTGAATGATTTGCCGCTCAAACAGCGTTGCTATAGTGGTCATATCTTTTAATATGTGTTGACTGGTGTTGTGGACTTTATCGCGGGAAGTTGTGGTTAGGTTAGTAGTCAGCTGAGTAGTTTATGATTCTGAGATCAGGATTTAAGTTCGGCGACAACATGGAAAAAGGTAATCCGTGCAAGGAATCATCCGAAAACCCGACGAGTTTCAGAAACACCGAAGAACCGGTAGATAACACAACTAATATGGATAATCAGGGGTACAGTTCAAATTGCACAATCGAGCAGGGGGCGATGGAACTCGAAAATTCGCTGAACAGTAATAACGCGGCAGGGGAAATAGATCAAACTACATACCAACCCACCGCAAGAGAGTTTCAAACACACACAGCATCCACGGAAACACAGCCTCCAATAGACTTCAGTATATTGCTAAATGTAATGATGAGTCTGAAAGAGGGACAGGAAAAGTTAAAGACAGATATGAAAGAGGGACAGGAAAATTTGACTAAAGGTCAGAAAGACGTTATCGATAGTTTGTCGAAACAAATTAATGACACAAATGGGAGAATTGACTCATTGGAGAAAAGGCAAGACTGTCATTATAAAAATTTAGAGGAAACGTTGTCCGGGTTTCAACACAAAGTTAATGGGGAGATAAAGGTGTTGCGGGAAAACATACAGTCGGAGATATCCTGCTTAACACAAGTCACAGGGCACCTCACAACCACATGCCAGACATTAATGGAAAGTAGTGCCGAAACCCGCAACCGATTGGACGCAACGGAAACTGTCATTGAGAATTTGAGGGCTGAAAGCAGCACGAACACAAAAAAAAATAGAAGATTTCATTAATACTACAAAGGAAAAATCAGAAGAACACATGACACAAATCAACTCGAAGGTCGAGCTTATTTCCTGCTCAGTTAATGAATTGAAAGAGGATTCCAATAAAATGAAACAGTCACAACACACATTCCGGGAAGAAACAACTTCCCAGTACTTGAAATTAGAGGGGGTAGTAAACAGTATGAAAGATTCATGTGATAGCCAGGGGTCGCACAGTATTGCATCTAGGTTCAATACACCGACAACCATAGATTTGAAACTCCCGAGGTTCGGTGCGAGAAAGGACATAAACCCAAAGGCATTTTTGTCAGAATTGGACACATATTTTCGAATTAAGGCAGTGCCGGAAAGTATGATGTTGCTGGTAGCAGAACAGGCGATGTTAGAGGCAGACAAATCGTGGTTCCGAGTCTCATGTGATCCAAATATGTCGTACCGGGATTTCAAAGACTTGTTTTTGAAGACGTTTTGGTCCCATAAGCAACAGAATCAAGTGAGGATGAGGCTATATCAAGGTCGGTATGAGCCTAACCCGCAGGATTCAATGGAGGCTTATGTCGAAAGGCTCGTTGTGCTATCGCGACACCTCGATGTTCCAATGTCCGAATCTGAACTTATAGCTGCGGTGCAACACATTTCTCACCACACGTGCAAACTCATGTCAACCCTGTAATTGTAAAGACCATCCCCGACTTCTTGGAGACATTAAGGAATTTGGATAGCATAGGACAAAGGGCTAGCCAGGAACAAAATGTAAAGGGAGAATACAATAAAGGACAGTCACAAAAACAATTTAATGGTAACTATAAGAATAACCGGAGAGGATACGGTGACAACTATTATAGGAACCAAAACAGGAATCAGGCGCAAAACACGGAAACAAAACATTGGAAGGGGGAAGGATATGACAAAGTTGAAAGGCACGATATGAATACTGTGACAGTCATGAGTCAAAGCAGAGCTTCCCAGCCAGAAAACGTAACAGAACAAACGGCGACGCAGTGCAGGGATAACCCGCAATTTAGTTCCTCCCAACAATGAGAATTTTCCGGGGATACCGAGCCAACTTATGAACTATGCATCAACAACTTAAATTATTGGCGGGGTGGAGGTCCCGAAGTCGAAGATGACGATGAGGATTCGGTGCAAAATAACGGGCTCATTCATCGCGCAAGGTGTCCCCAGATTGCGGTAAAGGTTTATGGGGTAAAAACAAATATCTTAATTGATTCGGGCTCACAGGTTTCAGCAATATCGCAAAAATTTATGCACCTTTTGCGAAGCGAAAATCCACAATTAAAGATAATTCCTGCGTTAGGGGTCACTCTCGTCCCTGCTTTTGGAGTCAAAGAGAAAACAGTAAATGTTCAAGTATTACTTCCCATGAAAGTCGCAAATAGCGTGTTAACCTTATCGGCGCTGGTGGTTCCTGGTCTGTCTCGCGATGTAATCCTTGGCTGCGATCTACTGGAAAAACAAAGGGCGATTGTCGATTGGGGAGATGGCACCGTGAGGAATCTGGTTCCAGAAATTTTAAGTTGGAAAACTGAAAATCACCAACTGGGGTAATGCAAATCTTTTATGGGAATGCGCAGAGCCTGCAAATGACCTGACGCAACTCACGAGGATGATGAGATAAAAATGAGTGCGTTAGCCGATGAGAAACATTTGATTTTTGAAAAATTAGTCGCAAGCGTAAGGGAAAACGGCAATTTGACGGGTTGGCAGAAGGAGAGGTTATATCAGGTTCTGGAAGAAAATCTGCCTGCCTTTTCCTATAGACCAGGAAAGGTTAAAGGATTTGTGCATAAGTTTCGGGTTACCGATACCAGTCCATTAAAAGGACATACGTACGGGGTCCCACAAAAATTGAAACTAGCTGCACGAGAAGCAATTACGGAGCTTCAACGTAATGGAATCATAGTTCCGCGCCCTTCCAAGCATTTGAACTCTATCACCTTTGTGGCTAAAAAGGATGGTACAATTAGGATCTGTCTGGATGCCCGGACTTTAAATTTAAGGATAGAGGGAGATGGCGAAAGAACAGAGAAGATCCCGGAATTGATTAACAGATTTCACGGAAAGAGGTGGTTGTCAACCTTGGACGTCACATCGGGATTTAATCAAGTAGAATTGGAGGAGACCTGCCAACAATACACGGCATTCGTCTTTGAAGGGCGCCAATTTCATTTTCGAAGATTACCTTTTGGGATAAAAGATGCATCAAGTGCGTTCATAAGGGCGATGAACTATGTGTTACCGCCAGAAGTAAAGGAGTTTTGTACGGTGTACATAGATGATCTTTTGGTAGCCTCAGAAACTTTCGAACAACACATGGTACATTTAAAAATGTTGTTTGACGTAATTATCAGGAACGGAGTAACGCTGCGCCCAGACAAGGCAACGATTTGCACGCACCAAGTGGAATATTTAGGGTTTGTAATCACGCCGGAGGGAGTTTCTCCATCTCCGGAGAAAATTGCTGAAATAACCGAAATGCCAACCCCCACTAAAATAAAGGAATTGCGCAGTTTCTTGGGAATCTGTGCATATTATCGAGGAAATATCCCGAATTTCGCAAAAATATTGCATCCCCTGTATGAGTTATTAAAAGGCGGAAGGAAATGGCAATGGGGGAAACACAGCAACAAGCTTTCACCCATATTAAAGAATTTTCTGTGAAGAAATCTGTTTAACACATCCTGATTTTAAAAGGCCATTTTATCTATATACTGACGCCAGTATTTTTGGTCTGGGAGCATGTCTACAGCAGAAAGATGAAGAGGGAAACTTAAAAATTGTAGCAACCGCAAGTAGAACACTAAAACCAGCGGAGGCGAAGTATTACGTTAGTGAATTGGAAATGTTGGGAATTCACTTCGCTGTGCAGAAGTTCAAGACTTACTTATGGGGGTGTACAACCTACTTAAGAACGACCACCAAGCCCTAACCTTCCTGAGGAGCGCAAAATTTACTAGTAATAGGATAGCCCGCTGGGCAATGTTCCTCCAACAATTTGAAATCCATCTGGAATACTGCAAAGGTTCGGAAAACGTTCTCGCGGACTGGATAAGTCGTCACCCGAGGGAGCGTGATTCTGACGAATACAGAAATGCACAGCCAAACGAAGTGTTAATCGCTGCTATGACATTCACCGATGGAACGAGCTCCGTGCACCTGAGAAGGCAGCTGATTGATGCACAAAAGGAACAAAGTGAGATTAGCAGAGTTCGTGATTATATTTTGGACGGATCGAACGGAGATAGTCAGCACGTGCGAAACACCGCCATGCTATGCACCGTCGAGGGAGACGTGTGTTTTAGAAGGGACGATGCAACCTGTCGATGGAAAGTTTGGCTGCCAGAAAAGATGAACTCCCATGTAGTAAGACTTTATCATGAGCAATGCGGACACCCTGGTTCTGAACGATTGTATCAGACATTAAAGTTGGAATATTATACGAGTGCACTCAGGAAAAGTGTCTCCCAGTGCACGCGCACGTGTGACACCTGTCAAAAGGTAAAACATACAAATATGAGAACGGCAGGCCCTTATACTCCGATCATTCCTGATGGACCTCATGAGCTAGTCTGTGTGGATCATTATGGACCTCTCCCGGCTGGCATTTGGATTTAGACATATTTTCCTGGTCCTAGACGCATTCACAAAATTCGTGAAATTATATCCGGTTGCGCGCTTAAATACACGAAATTCATTGAAGACCATCCTGGAAAGATATATTCCTCTATGTGGTCAGCCACGAAATATTTTATCAGATCATGGATCGGTTTTTACAAGTCCAAAATGGAAAAGCACTTTGACAGCAGTAGGAATTAAGGTCATTTTTTGTTCTATTCGGTCGCCTCAAACGAATATGGCCGAAAGATTTATGCGTCAGCTAAGTGTATACCTGAGAACGCTAATCGGACATAAGCACTCTTCATGGGTCAGACACATCGAAAAGGTTGAAGAGTTCTTTAACACCACGGTTAACTGTTCTACGTCATTCAGGCCGGTGGACTTGCAGTTTGAAAGAGAGACACTCTGTGTGAAAGAATAATCAGACACCCGAGGTCGGATGTAAAAATTGATTATGCTGGCAACATTAAGAAGGCACGCGAGTTTCTGGTCGAAAAAGCCTGCAAAAGGCAAATACGACAAGATAAGCTCCAAACTCAAACCTATGAAGTAGGAGAAGAGGTTTTAGTTAAAGTTCATAATCCGTCCGATGCGGACAGAAAATTGATTTCAAAATTCTTTTGGCTGTACAGTGGTCCACATAAAATAAAAGAGGTTGTAGCGAGAAATTCGTACCTACTCACGGACGGGGATCGAACACTTGGACCCTTCAATGCGAGAAATCTTAAGCCATATCATGCGTCATAATCATAACGGGGTAATGAGTACCGACGGATACCAGCACACCATCAAGTTGGTCAACAATAAAAGTTTGAATTAAGTAAGTCAGTTGATAGATTGCAATAATTAATATGAACGTATTATAGCCAGTAAAGTAATATAGGAAGAGTTAAAGATTGGTAAAAGAAATTGTACTGCACATGAAAAACTGCTAATAGATCAGCGTCATAGACGTCTATAAACATCGGAGTTTTTCAAGATCAGAAATGAACTGTGTATTTGATTCTCTTCGGGGGGAAAGTAGTAAAGCTTTCAGTCAGTTAAAAAAAAAAAAAAAAAATTGCACGAGAACCTTAATCTGAACAGTATGCATTTATAAAGAAAGTATGTCCTTTCTATGATGAAGGAAAATCAACGTAAAATTTATTGTGTTGCGGGACGCTCCAAAATTTTGGAATGGTGTTGAAGTGTTTCCTACTTAATCGTACATTGAGAACAAACTTGGGCGATTTAATGTGCGGAGTCATAGATTGTATTACTTACCTTGAGTATAAAGGTATTTTGATTAGTGACCATGACATGAAATTGTGAAGCGGGCAGAATAACAAATATAAAACTTGTGTGTGAATTCAGTATGCTAGATCTAAATTGAAGGTATTGTGGCGCTAGCAATTATAAATCTGTTAAAGTGTAGAAACCTTAGTCTGTGTTGCATTAAGGCGATTTGAACCAGTGACGAGGAAACGTCGCTGAGTAATAAGTTTTATGTTGTTGAAACATGCAATCATTGTGTACTGCATAGTTGTTATTAATATGGTTGGCGTAAAGGCCACGATTGAGCTGCGCCGTAGGACGGGCACTCACGCGTATTGAAGCAGTGACATGTAAGTCACATTATACACACAGACGATAAAGGGAGACACAGTAGATCCTTATCGCGAATACATGACACTAACAACCAACATTCACTCATACTATTTTGACACACGAGGATCAAATAGGAAGACGAAATGCATATTTCTAAGGTTGCTAAAAGGTCACTGATGTTAATATTGGATAGGTAGAGTTGTATACAATAATTGATAGGTAATACATTCACGCCTGAGACGCAAAAGCATTGTCCTAAGCACCTTTAAGTTCGTTGAAATAACATATTTCTTTTCACTTTGAGGATTTCATTGAGTCAAGATTCATTAACGGTAATGATTTCCTTTGATGATTTAGGGAGCGCTGTCTGAACGCGTAAGTTGTAAAATTGCAACAATCTTTCCAAGAGTATCAAATAATTATGTCACACGAGGTTCACAAGCTGATGTGGATACAAGATGTATAAGTTATGTGCAAATAATGATTCTATACCATTTTGCATGTCTTGTAAATTTATCATGGGGAGAGATATTAAACTCAACACATGTTTCTAAAAATGTAAATACTAATGGCAATATTTATATTTTTTTATAAAAGCTTTGTAGCTCATCATTATTTTGTGTTAATAATTTTTGTGTTTCCTTCATTGGATCTTGACTGTGTATATTTAGATTTAAGTATGTTGCAATGATGCTTTACCATTAAGACTGAATGAAAGTATGAATGGAACATTGTGACTCCAGACAGGATGCAATTATTTCATGATTTCATGCACTAAACGTAATTAACAATTTTCCCACTTAATTGAGAAGGGGCTGTTAGATTAAGAACCATTTCGTCAGTGTTAATGTGATTGTATCTTAAATGTTTAAAATAATATTACAGTAAAAGGCACGTCATGACAAAGTTAGCAAGGCTGAACTTAGAACCCAAATAAAATTGAACAGTGAAGTAATTTATGAAGTAACGATAATGACAATAATAATACTAAAAAAAAAATATTATATAACAATATTTTTTTTTGGGACGACGAGAGCATATGTAATAGAATGATCACATCACAATTACATACAAACAAAATGCGGTTCGCCGAGACTCAAACTCGCGGCTAATAAGGAGGAGTCTGAGTGAGGAGGGGACATGTGTGTGTGTGTGTGTATGTGGACGACCGTAACACCCCAATGACAAGATCTTTTACCGTCATATTTAAAAATTCTTTTCATGTCTGGACGAGTCCGGAACTGGCTGGGTCAGAGACCAGACGATCGCTGCAGAAAAGAAAGGAATGTACGGACGCCGCAACGTGCGACGGGGGGAGGAGAGGACAAAGGCTTTTTTTCATCGCCAGCCACTGTGCGCCGCCGGACACGGAGGGGACAGTGAGTCAGCTGCAGTGCCGAGGAGAGGTTGAGCTGGTGCCAGCGTTCGAAAGTGGTAGTTTGTTGGCTGAGTGTGCCTCAGAAGGTAAATGACTGCAGATACCAAAGTGCACTAAAGTCCAAAAGCTGCTCTCCCACCCAAATAACGACCTTGGCGAGGAAACCGCAGATGACAGTCTCAGTCTGCCGAACAATAATGAGTTTAGCCGGAGCAATCAATGACGTGCTTTCGATTTCTTTTTTTTTTTTTTTTTTTGTTAATTTGATGTGAACCCTTTCTCAATTTAAAATATTTTTAAAAAAAATTGACCAAAATTAAAATTAAATTAATGTGTTTTATGAAATAATAAGACATACAGACCCAGCGCCTACTACAAACAGCACACGAGCTTCAAGGTTGAGAGCTGAAAGTTCACTTGCATATCCTGGGAACTGCGTGGGTG
>JARYHS010008074.1:207803915-207865354 GCA_031002005.1 Vandiemenella viatica | reverse complement strand
TTTTTTTTTTTTTTTTTTTTTTTAATTTGATGTGAACCCTTTCTCAATTTAAAATATTTTTAAATAAAATTGACCAAAATTAAAATAAAATTAATGTGTTTTTGAATTAATAAGACATACAGACCCAGCGCCTACTACATTTGGCTTTCCCAACGCGGGCATGATTCAATCCCGATTACTCTTATTGAGAGCAAGGATTTTAGTGCAAGTAGACTATATCTCATGAATATAATTGTGTCTTGCAGCATTTGTTGGAGGTGTGGACGAGAGGCAGCCACTGATAATGATACAATTTAATTTACAGCCCTTTTAAATATTTAATGATATATGCAATGTTTATAAAAAATAATTTTCAGAGTAGATGGCTGTACCTGTTGGCGTGAATGTGAAATCATAATGTCTTTTTTTTTGTTGCATTTCACATATGTGATGTTTCATTGGAGGTTGATTTTGTTGGTGTAATATTTCTTTCTCGTGGCATGTGTTCAGACAAGCGTTGCCTAGTGTTGTTCTGTTGGTAATTTTTTTCAATTGACTGAATTTTTTTAATTGAAGGGACAATGTTATGCGGACTTGAGCAAAGTTTTGATTTATTTTACATTTGATTACTCAAATCCGTCGGCATTCGGGAATTCGAAGGCAGTGAAAGATCAGAGTTTATGTTTCTAAGACCGGTAATGCAAAGTTTATGTAGGATATACGTATAAAGTATTTTTTTTTTAAATTTCAAAATAGATGGATAGAACATGTGGTTCGTGGTGCGTATAAATCTTGTCTTTTGATGTTTTATTTGACGTCATATGGTTCATCTATCTGATGTTTGGAGTGAAAGGTTCATGTTTAAAGTTCCAAACACATGGAATTACTTGTGGCTTAGTGTGCAAATACTTTAAATCTTGTCTGAATATTTTGTTGTTTTGGTACTTCACGTCATATGGTTCATCCATTTGTAGTGTTGAATGATTTGCCGCTCAAACAGCGTTGCTATAGTGGTCATATCTTTTAATATGTGTTGAATGGTGTTGTGGAGTTTATCGTGGGAAGTTGTGGTCAGCTGAGTAGTTTATGATTCTGAGATCAGGATTTAAGTTCGGCGACAACATGGAAAAAGGTAATCCGTGCAAGGAAACATCCGAAAACCCGACGAGTTTCAGAAACACCGAAGAACCGGTAGATAACACAACTAATATGGATAATCAGGGGTACAGTTCAAATTGCACAATCGAGCAGGGGGCGATGGAACTCGAAAATTCGCTGAACAGTAATAACGCGGCAGGGGAAATAGATCAAACTACATACCAACCCACCGCAAGAGAGTTTCAAATACACACAGCATCCACGGAAACACAACCTCCAATAGACTTCAGTATATTGCTAAATGTAATGATGAGTCTGAAAGAGGGACAGGAAAAGTTAAAGACAGATATGAAAGAGGGACAGAAAGACGTTATCGATAGTTTGTCGAAACAAATTAATGACACAAATGGGAGAATTGACTCATTGGAGAAAAGACAAGATGATCATTATAAAAATTTAGAGGAAACGTTGTCCGGGTTTCAACACAAAGTTAATGGGGAGATAAAGGTGTTGCGGGAAAACATACAGTCGGAGATATCCTGCTTAACACAAGTCAGGGCACCTCACAACCACATGCCAGACATTAATGGAAAGTAGTGCCGAAACCTGTAACCGATTGGACGCAACGGAAACTGTCTGAAAGCAGCACGAACACAAAAAAAAAATAGACGATTTCATTATACTACAAAGGAAAAATCAGAAGAACACATGACACAGATCAACTCGAAGGTCGAGCTTATTTCCTGCTCAGTTAATGAATTGAAGAGGATTCCAATAAAATGAAACAGTCACAACAACATTCCGGGAAGAAACAACTTCCAGTACTTGAAATTAGAGGGAGTAGTAAACAGTATGAAAGATTCATGTGGTAGCCAGGGGTCGCACAGTATTGCATCTAGTTTAATACACCGACATAGATTTGAAACTCCCGAGGTTCGGTGCGAGAAAGGACATAAACCCAAAGCATTTTTGTCAGAATTGGACACATATTTTCGAATTAAGGCAGTGCCGGAAAGTATGATGTTGCTAGCAGCAGAACAGGCGATGTTAGAGGCAGACAAATCGTGGTTCCGAGTCTCATGTGATCCAAATATGTCGTACCGGGATTTCAAAGACTTGTTTTTGAAGACGTTTTGGTCCCATAAGCAACAGAATCAAGTGAGAATGAGGCTATATCAAGGTCGGTATGAGCCTAACCCGCAGGATTCAATGGAGGCTTATGTCGAAAGGCTCGTTGTGCTATCGCGACACCTCGATGTTCCAATGTCCGAATCTGAACTTATAGCTGCGGTGACAACACATTTCTCACCACACGTGCAAACTCATGTCAACCCTGTAATTGTAAAGACCATTCCTGACTTCTTGGAGACATTAAGGAATTTGGATAGCATAGGACAAAGGGCTAGCCAGGAACAAAATGTAAAGGGAGAATACAATAAAGGACAGTCACAAAAACAATTTAATGGTAACTATAAGAATAACCGGAGAGGATACGGTGACAACTATTATAGGAACCAAAACAGGAATCAGGCGCAAAACACGGAAAAAAACATTGGAAGGGGGAAGGATATGAAAAGATTGAAAGGCACGATATGAATGCTGTGACAGTCATGAGTCAAAGCAGAGCTTCCCAGCCAGAAAACGTAACAGAACAAACGGCGACGCAGTGCAGGGATAACCCGCAATTTAGTACCTCCCAACAATGAGAATTTTCCGGGGATACCGACCAACTTATGAACTATGCATCAACAACTTAAATTATTGGCGGGGTGGAGGTCCCGAAGTCGAAGATGACGATGAGGATTCTGTGCAAATAACGGATTAATTCATCGCGCAAGGTGTCCCCAGATTGCGGTAAAGGTTTATGGGTAAAAACAAATATCTTAATTGATTCGGGCTCACAGGTTTCAGCAATATCGCAAAAATTTATGCACCTTTTGCGAAGCAAAATCCACAATTACGGATAATTCCTGCGTTAGGGGTCACTCTCGTCCCTGCTTTTGGAGTCAAAGAGAAAACAGTAAATGTTCAAGTATTACTTCCCATGAAAGTCGCAAATAGCGTGTTAACCTTATCGGCGCTGGTGGTTCCTGGTCTGTCTCGCGATGTAATCCTTGGATGCGATCTACTGGAAAAACAAAGGGCGATTGTCGATTGGGGAGATGGCACCGTGAGGAATCTGGTTCCAGAAATTTTAAGTTGGAAAACTGAAAATCACCAACTGGGGTAATGCAAATCTTTTATGGGAATGCGCAGAGCCTGCAAATGACCTGACGCAACTCACGAGGATGATGAGATAAAAATGAGTGCGTTAGCCGATGAGAAACATTTGATTTTTGAAAAATTAGTCGCAAGCGTAAGGGAAAACGGCAATTTGACGGGTTGGCAGAAGGAGAGGTTATATCAGGTTCTGGAAGAAAATCTGCCTGCCTTTTCCTATAGACCAGGAAAGGTTAAAGGATTTGTGCATAAGTTTCGGGTTACCGATACCAGTCCATTAAAAGGACATACGTACGGGGTCCCACAAAAATTGAAACTAGCTGCACGAGAAGCAATTACGGAGCTTCAACGTAATGGAATCATAGTTCCGCGCCCTTCCAAGCATTTGAACTCTATCACCTTTGTGGCTAAAAAGGATGGTACAATTAGGATCTGTCTGGATGCCCGGACTTTAAATTTAAGGATAGAGGGAGATGGCGAAAGAACAGAGAAGATCCCGGAATTGATTAACAGATTTCACGGAAAGAGGTGGTTGTCAACCTTGGACGTCACATCGGGATTTAATCAAGTAGAATTGGAGGAGACCTGCCAACAATACACGGCATTCGTCTTTGAAGGGCGCCAATTTCATTTTCGAAGATTACCTTTTGGGATAAAAGATGCATCAAGTGCGTTCATAAGGGCGATGAACTATGTGTTACCGCCAGAAGTAAAGGAGTTTTGTACGGTGTACATAGATGATCTTTTGGTAGCCTCAGAAACTTTCGAACAACACATGGTACATTTAAAAATGTTGTTTGACGTAATTATCAGGAACGGAGTAACGCTGCGCCCAGACAAGGCAACGATTTGCACGCACCAAGTGGAATATTTAGGGTTTGTAATAACGCCGGAGGGAGTTTCTCCATCTCCGGAGAAAATTGCTGAAATAACCGAAATGCCAACCCCCACTAAAATAAAGGAATTGCGCAGTTTCTTGGGAATCTGTGCATATTATCGAGGAAATATCCCGAATTTCGCAAAAATATTACATCCCCTGTATGAGTTATTAAAAGGCGGAAGGAAATGGCAATGGGGGAAACACAGCAACAAGCTTTCACCCATATTAAAGAATTTTCTGTGAAGAAATCTGTTTAACACATCCTGATTTTAAAAGGCCATTTTATCTATATACTGACGCCAGTATTTTTGGTCTGGGAGCATGTCTACAGCAGAAAGATGAAGAGGGAAACTTAAAAATTGTAGCAACCGCAAGTAGAACACTAAAACCAGCGGAGGCGAAGTATTACGTTAGTGAATTGGAAATGTTGGGAATTCACTTCGCTGTGCAGAAGTTCAAGACTTACTTATGGGGGTGTACAACCTACTTAAGAACGACCACCAAGCCCTAACCTTCCTGAGGAGCGCAAAATTTACTAGTAATAGGATAGCCCGCTGGGCAATGTTCCTCCAACAATTTGAAATCCATCTGGAATACTGCAAAGGTTCGGAAAACGTTCTCGCGGACTGGATAAGTCGTCACCCGAGGGAGCGTGATTATGACGAATACAGAAATGCACAGCCAAACGAAGTGTTAATCGCTGCTATGACATTCACCGATGGAACGAGCTCCGTGCACCTGAGAAGGCAGCTGATTGATGCACAAAAGGAACAAAGTGAGATTAGCAGAGTTCGTGATTATATTTTGGACGGATCGAACGGAGATAGTCAGCACGTGCGAAACACCGCCATGCTATGCACCGTCGAGGGAGACGTGTGTTTTAGAAGGGACGATGCAACCTGTCGATGGAAAGTTTGGCTGCCAGAAAAGATGAACTCCCATGTAGTAAGACTTTATCATGAGCAATGCGGACACCCTGGTTCTGAACGATTGTATCAGACATTAAAGTTGGAATATTATACGAGTGCACTCAGGAAAAGTGTCTCCCAGTGCACGCGCACGTGTGACACCTGTCAAAAGGTAAAACATACAAATATGAGAACGGCAGGCCCTTATACTCCGATCATTCCTGATGGACCTCATGAGCTAGTCTGTGTGGATCATTATGGACCTCTCCCGGGTCATTTGGATTTAGACATATTTTCCTGGTCCTAGACGCATTCACAAAATTCGTGAAATTATATCCGGTTGCGCGCTTAAATACACGAAATTCATTGAAGACCATCCTGGAAAGATATATTCCTCTATGTGGTCAGCCACGAAATATTTTATCAGATCATGGATCGGTTTTTACAAGTCCAAAATGGAAAAGCACTTTGACAGCAGTAGGAATTAAGGTCATTTTTTGTTCTATTCGGTCGCCTCAAACGAATATGGCCGAAAGATTTATGCGTCAGCTAAGTGTATACCTGAGAACGCTAATCGGACATAAGCACTCTTCATGGGTCAGACACATCGAAAAGGTTGAAGAGTTCTTTAACACCACGGTTAACTGTTCTACGTCATTCAGGCCGGTGGACTTGCAGTTTGAAAGGAGAGACATTCCTCTGTGTGAAAGAATAATCAGACACCCGAGGTCGGATGTAAAAATTGATTATGCTGGCAACATTAAGAAGGCACGCGAGTTTCTGGTCGAAAAAGCCTGCAAAAGGCAAATACGACAAGATAAGCTCCAAACTCAAACCTATGAAGTAGGAGAAGAGGTTTTAGTTAAAGTTCATAATCCGTCCGATGCGGACAGAAAATTGATTTCAAAATTCTTTTGGCTGTACAGTGGTCCACATAAAATAAAAGAGGTTGTAGCGAGAAATTCGTACCTACTCACGGACGGGGATCGAACACTTGGACCCTTCAATGCGAGAAATCTTAAGCCATATCATGCGTCATAATCATAACGGGGTAATGAGTACCGACGGATACCAGCACACCATCAAGTTGGTCAACAATAAAAGTTTGAATTAAGTAGTCAGTTGATAGATTGCAATAATTAATATGAACGTATTATAGCCAGTAAAGTAATATAGGAAGAGTTAAAGATACCACCCTTGGTAAAAGAAATTTACTGCACAAAAAACTGCTAATAGATCAGCGTCATAGACGTCTATAAACATCGGAGTTTTTCAAGATCAGAAATGAACTGTGTATTTGATTCTCTTCGGGGGAAAGTAGTAAAGCTTTCAGTCAGTTAAAAAAAAAAAAAAAAAATTGCACGAGAACCTTAATCTGAACAGTATGCATTTATAAAGAAAGTATGTCCTTTCTATGTTGAAGGAAAATCAACGTAAAATTTATTGTGTTGCGGGACGCTCCAAAATTTTGGAATGGTGTTGAAGTGTTTCCTACTTAATCGTACATTGAGAACAAACTTGGGCGATTTAATGTGCGGAGTCATAGATTGTATTACTTACCTTGAGTATAAAGGTATTTTGATTAGTGACCATGACATGAAATTGTGAAGCGGGCAGAATAACAAATATAAAACTTGTGTGTGAATTCAGTATGCTAGATCTAAATTGAAGGTATTGTGGCGCTAGCAATTATAAATCTGTTAAAGTGTGAAAACCTTAGTCTGTGTTGCATTAAGGCGATTTGAACCAGTGACGAGGAAACGTCGCTGAGTAATAAGTTTTATGTTGTTGAAACATGCAATCATTGTGTACTGCATAGTTGTTATTAATATGGTTGGCGTAAAGGCCACGATTGAGCTGCGCCGTAGGACGGGCACTCACGCGTATTGAAGCAGTGACATGTAAGTCACATTATACACACAGACGATAAAGGGAGACACAGTAGATCCTTATCGCGAATACATGACACTAACAACCAACATTCACTCATACTATTTTTGACACACGAGGGGATCAAATAGGACAGACGAAATGCCATATATCTGATGTTGGTAAAAGGTCACTGATGTTAATATGTGGATAGGTAGAGTTGTATACAATAATTGATAGGTAATACATTCACGCCTGAGACGCAAAAGCATTGTCCTAAGCACCTTTAAGTTCGTTGAAATAACATATTTCTTTCACTTTGAGGATTTCATTGAGTCAAGATTCATAACGGGAATGTTTTCCTTTGATGATTTAGGGAGCGCTGTCTGAACGCGTAAATTGTAAAATTGCAACAATATTTTCCTAAGAGTATCAAATAATTATGTCACACGAGGTTCACAAGCTGATGGGATACAAGATGTATAAGTTATGGTGCAAATAATGATTGCTATTACCATTTTGCATGTCTTGTAAATTTATCATGGGGAGAGATATTAAACTCAACACATGTTTCTAAAAATGTAAATACTAATGGTAATATTTTTTTGATAAAAGCTTTGTAGCTCATCATTATTTTGTGTTAATAATTTTTGTGTTTCCTTCATTGGATCTTGACTGTGTATATTTAGATTTAAGTATGTTGCAATGATGCTTTACCATAAAGGACTGAATGAAAGTATGAATGGAACATTGTGACTTCCAGACAGGATGCAATTATTTCATGATTTCATGCACTAAACATAATTAACAATTTTCCCCACTTAATTGAGAAGGGGCTGTTAGATTAAGAACCATTTCGTCAGTGTTAATGTGATTGTATCTTAAATGTTTAAAATAATATCACAGTAAAAGGCACGTCATGACAAAGTTAGCAAGGCTGAACTTAGAACCCAGAATAAAATTGAACAGTGAAGTGATTTATGAAGTAACGATAATGACAATAATAATACAAAAAAATATATCTAACAATATTTTTTTTTTTGGGACGACGAGAGCATATGTAATAGAATGATCACATCAATTACATACAAACAAAATGCGGTTCGCCGAGACTCAAACTCGCGGCTAATAAGGAGGAGTCTGAGTGAGGAGGGGACATGTGTGTGTGTGTGTGTGTGGACGACCGTAACACCCCAATGACAAGATCTTTTACCGTCATATTTAAAAATTCTTTTCATGTCTGGACGAGTCCGGAACTGGCTGGGTCAGAGACCAGACGATCGCTGCAAAAAAGAAAGGAATGTACGGACGCCGCAACCTGCGACGGGGGGTAGGAGAGGACAAAGGCTTTTTTTTCATCGCCAACCACGGTGCGCCGCCGGACACGGAGGGGACAGTGAGTCAGCTGCAGTGTCGAGGAGAGGTTGAGCTGGTGCCAGCGTTCGAGAGTGGTAGTTTGTTGGCTGATAGTGTGCCTCAGAAGGTAAATGACTGCAGATACTAAGGTGCACTAAAGTCCAAAAGCTGCTCTCCCACCCAAATAACGACCTTGGCGAGGAAACCGCAGATGACGGTCTCAGTCTGCCGAACAATAATGAGTTTAGCCGGAGCAATCAATCCAATCAATGACGTGCTTTCGATTTCTTTTGTTGTTTTTTGTTAATTTGATGTGAACCCTTTCTCAATTTAAAATATTTTAAATAAAATTGTCCAAAATTAAAACTTAAATTAATGTGTTTTATAAATTAATAAGACATACAGACCCCAGCGCCTACTACAACGTCAAAAACGACTGAGAACGCGTAGTAGCATAAATCACGCTCCATCTCTGTGAGGTGTGTTCAGTCACTACCCAGCTTCTTTCCTGGTTAGCATGAGTTCTCTACATGGTATCATTTCAGCATGGATTGTATGTGGTCTCTAGCAAACAAGCCTCCTAAAATCTTTGTGCATCGACTGATGACTCATGCAAACAGCACGGTAATGAATTCACTGAACAACATCCCAAACATGTTGGATTTGATGATGAAACATTAGTTCCTGTTAAAATTCATTGACGCGATACAGTAAGTCTTTTTCTAAAGTTATAGTTGTTACATTTCACTCTAGGCGTGTGATCTAGGCCTGCCCTGGGGCTACTATTGAATAATGAAAGAATCACTATAACCGATCTTGCGAAATATCGTGTTATTCTTTCAGGCCATTTCTTTTGTTTAGGGTTCTGAGAAACACTAGTTCAAAATAGTGTACAAATGAACTAGCTCATACAAATACAATCAACGATTAAGTTTGGTTCCTAAAAACATTCACATCGTATGCAATTGAGCAGTATATTTCAAATTCGAAAATTTAGGCATGTAAAACAATAGTTTTTCGTATACTAGCTCGTTTCTGGTTCATAGCAGAATAAAGTTGTCGTTATCATAGGTATAAACTGTTCCACAGACGTACCTACATTATTTACAACGGAATTAACAACTCACTTTTATATATCTGACCAGCTCCTTTCGGAGTAGGTTAAATTAGGCTAAATGTCCCCACCTATTTCATTATTTAAAGCTTTATCTTATTCAGGCAAGTTTTTTTTTTTTTTTTTGCTTTACGCCTTGTCGACAGCTAAGGTCATAAGCATTTCGGCATTCGCCTGGAGTGATTTTGGGAAACCATGGAAAACCCAAATTTGGATGCCCAGACTTGGATTCGAACCCGCGTCCTCCCGCATGCGAAGCCAGAACGTTAACCGTTCACCCACCACGCTCGGTAGGCAAGATGTATCTTCATTTACATAGATCTACGTAATCGCTGAAAATTGGATTGTTTCCATGCAATGTGATTTATCCTGTTTATTAAGTACAGAAAAATGAGTTCTGACGCAGTGTCTAAATAATTATTCAGTCTGCCTGGAAAACATTCTCGCCAGTGGGAAAGACATACTTGTGAGATGATGTAATAATTCAGTCCTGCAGCCCGGTTTCATTATGAAAACTTTTGAATGGCCGAGACGCTCTCTTATATAGCCTGTCGATGTATTTTTTACGCATGGAGCCGGGGGAGTGACAGCTTTGTTCTGAACTGATGGGGGCCGCCGTGAATGCTCGCCAGTTTTCAATGAGCAGGTGCTTTCATCGTGGATGATGTATTGCTGTAACCACTGACGTATAATTCCGACGCCCAGTGACGCCTTCGCAGTTGTGTTGTGTTGTCTGATAAATGCGGCTTGGGGTAGCCGACAGGGGAGAAAACACTTAATTGTTCACCGCCGTGCCGAACCCGAATAAATCGATGTTCGAGTATCCCTTTACCGATATTTGAATAGTCACTTCACCACAATGGGTGTAGGATCAGGGGAGCACACGAAGCTATAAATATTGTTCATTTGGAGAGAAAATAATACTAATTGTCTTTGGAGTTTGATTCAAGTTTAAGGTTTTCTTTTGTGTTCTGGAAGATAGGACAATAATTTTTTTTTTTAAAGAAAGCATCAGACACTATACCATCTGAAGTATACATCGTATTTAAAACTAATTCCATTTGATATTTGAACGCACAGTTATCTTAATTTTCCTTTAAGGAGATGGAATACAATTTGTACATCGTGGTAGGTTAAAATCACCCAACAGTACATCTGATTGCTTTATACCTACAGTAGATTTGTATAAATTTTAAAAGTGCCAACTTACATCAGCTTAATCATTTCCAACAGTCGCCTAGGCGACTTTGGATTAAAGTATATTTATGCACTTCAGGTTATCAGTAAAGAATACATCAACATACTTTAAGATAGTCGGTAGGTACAATTGATTTTAAACTAAGTATTTCCGTTACCAAATGTAAAACCGTTTTCTGACACAAAATACACAGTAATTCAATTAAATGTTTTCCTACGTTAATGATTGGTATGGTTGCTGCATTAAATTCACCACTTACGACCAACGCGAAAATATATACAGTAATAGATTGAATACTTGCTTAATTACTTGGAACGTAAACTTCATCATCTGAAAGGTATTCAAAATTTAGTTAAACTGAATGTATCCATGATTACTAGATTTTCGTATTATGACGCTTTGTTAATTTGCTCTAAGCTTTCGGTTGCCATTCTACAGCCTTAGTCAGAGATACTATTATTTTGACAAAGCAACGAGCGTCAAGTATCGCAAAGTACTCGAATAAGCCGCTGTCTCCGTTAAAGTTGATAATATCCTTTAAAAAAGAAAGAAACGGCAAAATAAATAGTATCTCTGACGAAGGGTGTAGAAGGGTAAGCGAAAGCTTAGACTATCAAATAAACAACCCAGCATACCCAGAAAATCTAGCAATAATTAACAAATATGGCCTCGAAGATCATTAAATATATCCAATTCATTACTGCTTTTAAAAAAGTGCTGTGAAAAACTAAGATAGGTGGTGAATAATTATTTGATTCCTTCCTTCGTATGCATATCTAAATTCGAAGTATTTCATTCATTGATTAGCAAAATCATACTAGCTATGCAAAATTTGGTCGATGTGATATTATCCTCGTTCCACATCAGAAATTCACATTTATGAAGAGAATAACACCTTGCATAATAATACAAACCTGTGAACCAGCAGAAACATTGCATTGTTCACATTTTCACTCACGAGTTAAACACGTCGAACTGTCATCTTTATTTGTCTTCATGATAAATATTAACAGGACTATATCCGGTGCTACTTCGTGTTGCAGATGGCACTGTTCACCGGGAGATTCCGAAGGACCGACCGGCAACCAGGTGACGGGGTTTTCGCAGTGCACCGTTTCGTGGCTGTATAGAATAACCCGGTAGTACTACCGAGTATAAGGGACCTACAGCTTATCGTGGAATCGTAACCACGCAAGCGTTCTGGCGTACTTCACATTACACAACAAGCTGTGTCGCAAGTGAAGGTCTGGTTTTGAAAATCCCAGCGTATAACTGGATTCGAACCGAACACCTTTCGATTTCCAGTTAGACGCGTTAACCACTGAGCAGCCATATCACTCTCAAAGTACGCTGTTTTTGGAGAAATTACTTTCATGAGATTATATTTTTACGACAGGTTAGTTTTGATGTTCATTAAAGGTTTCAATACTTTTATTAGATTTATAGCAATATTTGTAATTCATACACTGATAGGGTATTTGTTCATATTTTTAAAGCAGAGATTATTAGGCCTCCAGAACTGAGATTGGATGTTTCGTGGGAGAGCAGTTCTCTGATTAGTTTATTGTATATCGAATTTCGGTGACTACCGACATACCTGGTCGCAGATTTGTTCTCAACTCACTCGACAATAGTTCATCTTTCGGTTAATTTCGGTCCGCAATGCACTCGTATTTATTTGTCTGTTTGGCTCCTGTACAATTTGGGCTTTACACCATCGCGACTGGAACCTTTGTTAAATGACAGACGGATTACAACGACAGAAAATATAAAAATCGCAATTTCATTTAATTACTAAGAATATTCCTGATACGTTAATTCAGGGAATAATAGAAACTGTACTTTTCATATCTTACCCGTTATTTGATTGTTCAAACCCCAGTAAAACTGATTAACATAAGCCTTTGCCTTTCTTAAACTCGTAAGAAGATTAAAAATCGTCGAATTTCTCGCCTTTGCCAATAGCAAATCATCAAATACGAGGGCGACAATTCGATAAAAGTTAGGTAGCTGGAATTCAAAATGCCTGTCAATGCAAGAGCCGCTAAAAGGTAGCTTCTGTGAAGAAATGTTTGCTTGAGCCTCACGTACCGGCCGCCAGGAGGAAATCAGAAGAGCAACTTTCAAATTCAAATCTGTCCGCGGAGAGCGAGCGGAATTTGAGTGAAGAGGACTCCCTTCCCGTGGCAATACGTTACTGTCGGCTGCAGCTACCAGCTGAGTCAGAAATAATTACATCACTTTGAAATCAAACACCTCTGTCCAATGCTAAAAAAAAAAATCACAACTGTATATCTTGGCGTTCAGTTCTTTCCGAAAGTGAATGACAGTGAATGTATATTCTGGTTAAACGTCTGGCAAATCAGATTTTGATCAGAGTGAAATACACTATTATCTCTTTGTATCCTACGTTAAACTCTTAAGTCCCAAAATAAATAAACTGTAGGTTCTTTATCTGACACAGTGGATAATCCAATCAGTCTTCCAGTTGAGGGCTCGGCGAAGTAATGGCATATACACCAGTTGTTAAAAAAAATCAGAAATATGTGAGGCCGTATTGCTTGTAGGGCAAACCCATTATTTTTAATAATAGAGTGATGTCTATTTAAATTCACACCTCATGCATTAGTGAGTACCCTCGCCTGCCATTCCGAAGTCCGTAGGTTCAATCCCTGGTTTTCCCATCCAGTTTTCGGCTTTCAACGGAATCCCGAAATCACTCCAGGCGAATGCCGTGATGGTTCCATCATGGCCGAATTCCTTGCCGTTCCTTGTCCCCATTAGATGCCGACTCTATTAAAATAGATGCATAAGAGCTGCAAAGGTGTAATAAAATTATAAACTGAAGCCTGTGTAACAAAGAAACATATTGCAACTGAATTTAGTGCCTTATTGGTATTTAAATAGATCTGACGAGAATACTACCCACAATTAAAATGTCTTAAGGTTTCTGAAGTTTATTTTTACTGTTATTTGTGATACCTCTGTGACGATAAAGCTTGTACATCCACTGATAGAACCCACAAATGATTACAAGAAACCTATTTCCTTGCAAAAGTCCTCTGAAGGTCCCGGCCTCTTAACCTGCTGCTATAGGGATTTCTCTTGTAATATTTTCATCAGTTTTAGCGTGATACCCGAACAAACAGACAATAGCACGAAAAACAATCCCCTTATGGGATAACTGACTTGTACATCGTTCCGTTCGGTACACCCTTGTAACCTTTGAACCGTTTAATTTAGAAATTTGTAATTGTACACTACTTCAGTTCGTTTTGATGTTAAGATGATTATATAATATCTAAAAAAAATTATTATAGGGGCTTTTGTGGGCAGGGGGAAGCCTTAAGAAAAGATATCATTCATTTAATAGTTATCTGTATCAAATGAAAGATGAAAACCTGCCAGCTGTCAAAACAATTGGATCTATGTTTTAACTTCACGATTTCTGGAGGATTTTGCCGAAAAAGATTTTTGTTTAAAAAAAAAATGCATTTTCCACTTTATTTCCAAAACTGTTGGTCAGAAAAACCTTTCAAAATTAACAGTAATATATAGCATGCCAAAGTTTACAGCAAAATTATAGCAATATTAATGTATTTTATAATATTCGCAAAAAATCAGATCTGATACTAAAGCCGACAATATTATACCAAAAAATGATATGTATTATTTGATGGAGAATTTCATGAATCTGGTAATAAATACGTTGTGAAAATACTTTTTTGAAATTTTCAAAAATTTCCAAGACCCACAATATTTTTTTTCTGATTAAATTTCTTTGCCTTTGATTTACATATACCATTTGAAAGATAATTTCCCAAAATATAAATAGGACAGTATTTAAAATAATTAATTATAGGTCTTATTCTTTCTTTTTCAGTAAGTTCAGTTTAAAGCATTATGTATGTACGAAACCCTCAATGCGAGAAGGTAACTCGTACTTGACAATTAAAATTATTTTTAGTTCATAGTCATAGCTACGTTACAGGTTTACGGTAGTGTAGCTTGCATATATACTGGATGGTGATTTCAAAAACGTGGAAATGAGTTACTACGGGAACAATCGATTGCGTGTAAATAGGACTGAACTCAACTGAGCTGATAAAAATACAACAAACAAGTAAACAGTTACAAAAAGGACAGATGTTTGTTTGCGAATAGATAACACGTTATTTTTGCTTTGTTCTGGTCTCTTCCCAGAACAGTAAATTAAGCTAGGAAAACAATGCTTACATAATAGAGTGCGTGGAGTGATATTGACATCGACCTGGCGGTCGTATCGACCACTGCGAGCAGAACGATGTGACTACCTGCTCTCCGCCAGCTACGTTGATTAGATTCCGACCCAGTCGGCAAGGCCTGCACCACAACTCCGCCACAGTACCTCCACACGACAGCCAAGATCAATGCAGCTCCACAGACCCAGTAGACCAAAAAACCTCTCTTTACCAACGTCTAGACATCTGATATTCACTACTGAAGAATTCATTCCTTTTTTGGCATGCTCCCGTTTTTAAAGTTGTTCCATACTTGGTTTGAGAAATGGCGAAAGAGCTGACCAGATAGCTCTGTTAATTGGCAAATGGTGCTCCGAATAAACTAAAATGCAAGTACTCAATTTGCAAAGCATGAAGAAACATGTTACATTAAGTGGAGCCTAGCCGTTGTGGCATCGCGCTGATAAGAGTTTTTCACTCAATTCCAATGATTTGTAAAATGTTATAAGTACTGTATCAATAATAATCATATGGTTTTACTGATCGTCTTCGTAGAGATCGCGATAGACGATAAAGGATGGTGAGAAGAAACAATGAAGAAATCAGTAATTATTGAAACACATTGGCAATAGCCCGAAGTGATTCCTAACTGTGTATGGCCGATTAGGCGTTGTCAACGTCGATGTCATTAAAGACGAGGAATTATTGGGTGACAAGGGCAAGAAAGAGAAGGAATTCGCTTTAATGAACCAATCCCAACATTCGCTTGGAGTGATTTCGGAAAAACAGAGGGAAACCGAAACATGGATGGTAGTGCAAGAAATCCAACCCACGACCACCCCAATGCGAGGCCAAAGCATTACCGCTCATCCACCACAGTAGATCGGGGGATTGAAACTTCGTCGTCCATAATGCATAGCTTGAGTGTTGACCGCTCGATACGACATAACGTCAAACTTGGTGAAATTAAGAAGCACATTGTGGTTTCAATCATTGTCTATGGTGAAGGTAAGCCAATTAACATCCTGACATTTCAATGTAAAATTCTAACGGTGACGTTGTGTGGGGTTGAAGTGCATAACAAACGAAAATCATTCCATTGCTTGCCTATACTCATCAAAAAGCCAAGACGAAGTATAGATATGAAATTTCGTCGGAGAGAGCATCTGATCAATAATCAGTTAATACTAATTAAAGCCCACATTGACTAGTCAAATGTTGTCGAAAATGTAACGAATTCACCGTGGCGACGATAGCGCGCGTCGACGATGCAGCAAGTAAGCCTTCATCAGCTGCAGAGAGGCAAACTCGATATCATTTGACAGCGCAACTCGCTATGAAGCATGGACGCCTACAGAAGACGTCTGACAGAAAATGCGTTTGAAGAAATTCTACAAAGCACGCACTTACAGACCGACGCGTCGTCTACTAGCAGTACCACATGGCTACCAAAGGAAAACAACAGAGATTACGATGTTCAATAGATGAATAAACATAACCGATAGTCAACGAACATAGATCCGCCAGATTGTTAAGGATAGTCTATCCTAAGACTTGTTATCACCGTTGTTAGCCAAGAATGGAAAATTTTTCAAGCTGTGATTGACTACAGTATGACAGTGAGAAGTAAATTTCCTCAAAGTTGTTGATTGTTTGCGTCATTTCTTGAAACATTTCAGCAACCGAACCTGGTAGATGAACGTTTAACTCTCTCACCTGGTATTCTGGAGGACCTGGATTCAAACCCCAATCCGGCCATCCAGATTTCCTCTAAAGGCAATTCCAGAAGCTCTTCTCATACAGTCACAAAATCTGCTTCCGGTATTTATGTTGCATGCCCTCGGGAAAAATTGTATGTTCATTTCGCACCATATTCTCGTCATATATGAAAATATCATCGCTGCACACTTTTCAGAACAAGTAGACATTATTTTATAACTATTTATAGAGAGCGAAAAAACTAATGAAAATTTTATTGGATCTTTCTATTTACACTATTATAACAATCTTACAAACAAATAGTGACGGAATTTGAATTTGCTTAGCATCCCGCCTCTATTACCTTTTACATCATTTAAACTGGTAGAACCATCAACTAAGAACAAACCTTCAGTTTTACAAAGATTTCTAGCGTTATTCATATGAACGAAGTTTTCCCAGCCAGACAAGAGTGTCAAATCAAAGGTCGCCGTCGATAGATACCTTAAACACGAAGTCTGTAGACGGATCCACTTTTCTCCTTTTTTTTGGATGGTTAACCTCAATCAATCTGAGACGTCAGGAATTATTCGTTGGGGTAACTTATAGCATGAAATATTTCATTATTTATATCAGAGACCGACAGCTAATAAAACATAGCGTATAATCTTGAAAACTATTCAATCCACATTTGGGTGCGTTGAAAACATATATCACGTTCCAATTTATACATGGATCCCTTTTTTGGTACTGACAAATTAGGCGAGAAAGAAAGTTCATGGCACAGTTATAACAAATAACAGCGCAGTCTCCTGACAAACGCTGCAGAAGTGGGTAACTAGTTTTCGGTGCTGTCAGAGATATTACGTGTGCGCCGCCTAACTGATGGCCGGCAGGCAATATCTCTGGCGGCGGCTGTATTTCAGCGTCCAAGGCCGCTCGTGTTGCGTGACCAGTGCCGATTCGAACACTGCACTGTTGGGCCTCTGGTACGAGGCGGCGAGGATACTATTAGAACACATCTAACCTCATGGTGCTTCAGATAAAAACCTCTTTTTCACATATGACCCTGGCTAAATTCCACGAATGCATACAAAATATCTTGAACGGGGCAAAAAAGAAAAATAGGGCCAAAATATGAAAAACACTACACACCTAAGAGAATTCTTTTAAATCGTTTATGATCCTGGCACTTCATTAGCGGAGAAATTTGGTGACAGTATTGTGATTTAATAGATTTATGATGATACTTTCTGTAGCATTGTCAAGTTAAAATATTTACTCATAGCATATGTTTCTCCTGAAAACTCCCTCTTGCTAAAATATCCAAGCGACAATATTTTACTTATACCTGTGCACTCACTATTAGACGTCACTTTCAGATAGTGATTACTACGTTCCCTAAATCTAAATAATTGTAACACGGAAATTTTACTCTTATCTGGTGTCTGAAACTCGCTTAAGTTTGCAAAATTCCGGAAATAATTCAACTATTGCATTTTTAAGATGAAAGATTTCGGGAAATTATGGAAAACCTAAATCAGGATGGCCGGACAGGAATCGAAACCGCATCTTCCAGATTGTAAGGTTCATTCAGCAGCCTCGTATAATCTCATACTGTTAATTTGGTACGGTGCTTTCAGGTGAATGAAATTCTATCGGTTTGTCTTGAATTTTAACTACTGTTTGCCGGGGGAGAAAGAGGCCCGTGTAAAACATAAAATTTTATGTAAAAATATATTTTGGTGCTCCAGGAAGGGAAGAGAGAGAACGGAAATTCAACTCACATGGGGGGTAACCCACTGGAAATAATTTTAGTATAAAATCTGTGACCTTTCAAAATAGCGGTAAGCACTATGCAACAAGATACATGCTGTTTTTATTTTTATGTTGTCTGTGAGTGTTTTTGTACCTTGTACCAGCACGAGTCTTCCTTCACCCTTTTGTACGCCATCTCTTTTCTATGTTCATTGCAGTTAATAAAATCAGTGAATCCGGGAAGCTAAAAAGTGCCTAATTTAGGAGCTGAAGATTCAATACTCATCTCTAAATGATGGTTTGCTCAATATAGGGTTTAGAGAGATGCAACACTTTAGTAGTGTCAGACTTCGTCTATTTGTAACTGATTTTGTTATGGTACACTGCACAAAACAAAATCTATTGTTTATTGATTTAACACTTGTAAATGTCTCAGATAACCTTTCCATTCTTTTATGTACCTCTAATACTACACCTTTTTTCGCTACAAATATATAAATATTTCCTGTCATCAATCTCTTGACTGCTTTGATGCAATCCTCCGTCCCTTCCTTTCTTGCGCTCTTTAATTTTCTGCTTTATATATTCTAATCTTTGTCTATCTGTAAAGTTCTTACCTTCGACTGTTTCGTCCAATAACAAATTAACCAATCCTGCATGTCTTAAAAAATGACCTACCCCCATGTCTCTTCTTTCTGTAAGAATCTTCCATAAACGTATTTCATCACCTATCATTTCAAAAGTACGATCATTTGGTACTTCATCAGTCCATTTAATTTTCAGCATCCTTGCATAGCACCACAATTAAATTTTATTTATTTCTGGTATACCCAAAGTCCATGCTTCGCTAGCATAGAGTACTGCGCTCCATGCATAGCACTTTAAAAAGTTTTTCTGGGTCCTAGATCAATATTAAAAAGTAAAATAATTCTATTTTTCATTAAGGTTCTTTTCGCTAGTGCTACTTTCTTTTTGCCACAATTCTTGATTCAGCCATTAGTAGTAATCTTAATTCCTTAAGTATCAGAATCCACTTACTTCACCCATCGTATCCGATCATATTTCTATATTTAATCTATTATTATTGGTATCATTTCTACTACATGTCATCACTCTTGTCTTTCTTTGGTTTTTATTTGGTCCAAACTCTTCCTTTAGTATTTTGTTCAGGACAGTCAGTAACTTCTTAATATCCTCAGTCTGTTCTGCTAACAGGACCATGTCATCAGCAAAATAATAGTATACTGATAGTTTCTCCTTGAACATTTATACCACATTCAAATTTTCTTTTACTTCCTTTATTGTTTCCTCAACATACAAGTTGAATATTAATGGGGAAGGACTACTACCTTGTTTCACACCCTTTTTAACTGATGCATGTCTCTCACGTTTCTCTATTTTTGTTGTAGCCATTTTATTGTCATAGATCATGAAGTATTCTTCTCTCTAGGTATTTTAGACAAGAATTGTTTAAAATTTTGAACATTCTTTCCCACTTGACATTATCTAAAGCTAAATCAATTAACATCATAAAAGTATCTTTGATTTTCTTGATCCGTCCTTCAAGTATTTACCTGAAAGCTAAAATTGCTTCTCTTGCACCGCGGTTTTTCCTAAACCCAAACTGATCTTTACCCATTATCTCTTCCACAATCTTTCCTAATCTTCTGTATATTTCCCTTGTCAGTAATTTTGCAACTTGTGATGTTAGACTTAGTTAAATAATTGTCACATTTGTCAGCTTGTGTTTTCTTTGGAAGTGTGAAGATGACATTTCCATTAAAGTCAGTAGGAATCTCTCCTATTTCATAACTGTTTGATATCAGTTTGAATAATCCTTGAATTCCTTCTTCTCCTAGGGATTTCAGAAGTTCTGCAGGTATCACATCAATTTCAAAGCTCTTTCAAGTTCTGTCCTTAAAACAGGATCTCCTATGTTATCAATGTCAACATGTCTTCTTTTCCAGTACACTGTTGTTCAAATTATCCCCATCACACAGTTTCCCTATGTCTCGATTACAGTCGGTTAGCCCTATCTCCTGAACTTACAAGAAGAGGTTCCCCATCAGCAGCTTTAATTTTTATACAGCTTTTCTTCATTTCTCCTAAATTCTGTTTGATCTTTCTATGGGTAACATGTACTTTACCATAGACCGTTTCCTTTTTACTTCTTCACACTTTTCTTGCAGCTACTTTGCTTTCTTTCATTTCCTGTTTATTCGATTTCTAACATTTATTTATATTTTATGGCCCTATTAATCTTATCGGAAAATTCAAAATACGGCTTCAAAGCGTAACTAGACATTGATACCTTCCAGTTCTGTGTGTCTGGTAGCATAATGTCTAAGACGCAACCGTGGCATCTGTTGGTCGCAGATACGAGTCGGGAAAATTAAGCAGAAGCGAGTTTTCTGTCTTTACGGGCATTTCATTTGACCTACAAATATGGCGCCCATAGCTCTGCCGTACAACTACCTATAGCAAACACTTTCACACAATGTGGCCCAGTAATCAAAGAATTTTTTGTTCATAAATACAAACTTTCACAGTTGTAATGTAAACAGCTAACCAAATTTGTGTTGTGACCCTGCTTTCAGAGTTTAGGAAATGTTCTCGGTATTAGTTAATCTGGCACTCAGAGAATCGAGTGCTCCAGCTCCTCCCTTGTAACGCGCAATCAGATAACCGGCACCATATTGCGTACACGTGTTTCCGTACCCTGGAGGCTGTTTCCACCGATTAATAGCGACCGTCGTTCTAAAGCGGTGGAGCCTGAGGCCGTATTAATTCGCAGTGCATAGCTGCTACCTCTTCCACACCTGCATGAGACAGGGCTCGCCAGTCTGATAACCATCTACAGTTACATCTAAACAATACTGAATGTATATAGAGCTGAGGAGAATTACCACCGAGCGTTGGGCGATAGCAGTAACGCCCTTGCCTCACATTCGGGAGCACGCGAGTTCGGATCCCCGTCCGGCAATCCAGTTACATTGTTTCCTTCCACTTCCACTTCCACCCAGTCCTTTCCCCCCCCCCCTCCAATGACCTCCACATCAACAAGGCGTAAAGCCATAAGCAAAAAAAATAAAATAAATGTAAAAAAAGAGAACAAAGTAAATGTTGATTACACATTTTCCTCAAAAATAGTGGGATAGACATCGTAGTATAAATGCATCTGTAAAAACATTTGTGACATGCATAGAAGAGGATTCACAAAAAAAAGTGTCGATTTCTTTCGTGGTTGATGGACAATGCATTTAATTTAGCCTTAAATACTTAAGATACTAAAATATATCTGAAATTTTAAGAATTATTTGCTCTGTTTACAATCCCGTCTCACTCAATGATAAAAATGCGGAAACGTAAAGTAGTTTCGACCAAATTAAATACATTTATCGAGCGTGGTGAGTGCGAGGTTAACGCTCTGGCCTCGCATTCGGGAGGACGCTGGTTCGAATCCACGTCCAAGCATCCAGATTTGGGTTTTCCATGGTTTCCCCAAATCACTACAGGCGAACGCCTGGGTGAGTCCTTCAAAATTCCGTTGCCGAATTCCTTCCCGTTCCTTGACCCCAGTCCTACCCCGCCTCTAATGACCTAGACGTCGACAAGGCGTAAAGCCACAAGTAAAAAAATACATTGGTCTTATTTTATAATGTTATGATTACAGTTCATCCTTCGTTTCCTTCGAGATAATAACTGCCTAATTCACAACCGTTTGTCATAACTTAATTCACCACTTTCTCCTCCCTCACCACTTAATTTCTTATCGGGAGTTTGCATCATCTTTTTCCAATTTTTGTTAATAATTTGCTCCACGTTCCCAGTAGTAATTTTTATGACATCCAGAGATATTCATATCCTTCGAGTTCCACAATCAATTTGAGCATCATGCTGAGTAATCGTAGGTGAAGTCATTCGTCCGATATTCATTTGAATAACCCACTTGCGAAATAGATTTTAGGTACTTTCGTGTTTTTGTACTTTTCTGTTCACCTCTATACATTGTTATTATGTTCATAAAAAATGAGATATAAAATGGTGTCATCCCTGATTATTTTTAGTTTTTGTAACTAATATTAGTCTATGCTGCATCGAAAATTATATTTTGGGATTATTGGCCGGGAGATCCCGAAGGACTATTCGGCGCCGATTGACAGAGTTCTCGATTCGCAGCGAAGTGGGTTACATAACCAAATCTAACGTAAACCGGGAGGACACGGGTGAGAATACCTGTCCGGCCAAACAGATCTCGGTTTTCCATGGTTTTCCAAAATCTCTCCAGGTGAATACGAGGTTAGTTTCACAAAACTCTTTCACCTTCTCTTCCCAAGTATTTTACGGCATCTAATAACATCAATTTTGACCAGACGTAAACCCCCCCAAAAAAGAAAGCTTTCCTCAATCACAATTTTCAAATACGTACGTATCACCGAGCGTGGTGGTTGAGTGGTTAACACTTTGGCCTCGCATTCCTTCCCGTTCCTTTTCACAAGTCCCATCCCGCTTCTAAAGACCTTAGCCGTCGACAAGGTGTAAAGCAGTAAAAAAAAAAAAAAAATAACCGTACGTATCGTAATTTAGTTTTCCACTTAATTTTCAACAACTTTCATTGCACCACATTACTACCATTTCAACTGAATTTATTTCTGATATTTCTTAAATTTAAACTTAATTTCCATAAAGTTCTATGCTCCGTTCATAAATGTTCGAAAAGTTATGTCTTACTCGAAGATAAATGTTTGAAGGTAAAACGTTTCTCTTTTTCAACATGGCTCTATCCGCTAGTCGTACTCTTAATATCGTTCTAGGTTTGGCCTCCAGTTGTCGTCTTACCACCTAAAAAATTCTCGTACTCAATATAGTACATTGTATCGGATTCTTTTTATCTAACCTACTGTAAATAAATGCCTATAGCAAAAGAGCTCCTTCAATCCCAAATTTACAACAAAGTTAACAAGTTGGTTTTGAGATTTAATACCAGGTGACGAACTTAATTTTATGCTGAATGATTTCCACTATTATCCTAGGAATCAGGAATAAGAATTTTTCTTACCACTCCGTCATGTTCATTGGCTAAGCGACGCTATAATTCACTACAACGAGAACATAGCAAAAGCGGTATAAGCCTAAATACTGCAGAAATTTTTTTTAATGCCTTTCGGTATCTTAGGCCATACAGCCAGCCTGATGAATTTTACCAGCTAATTAGATACACCACAGGACGGACATGACATTCACCGATGCCCGCGGCCGGACTAGAACCGGCAACCTTCGTCACACGGAGCCACTACGCTACCGAAGCGGCCTGCAGAAACTTCATATATATGAAAACCCTACGCAGAAACAGAAAGACTTACTACTAAACATAGATCACGGGTTAAATGCGTTGCTGCTACGATGTGTTGTGACTTGACTTGAAGTGACAGATGCGATTTCCGCAACCTCTGTATCGCATTCAGCCTCTTTTCGCCGGCGTGGAAGTGGTCTGCCACGTCCACGCACACCACGAACACATAATTTTTACGTGGCCGGATGAGTAACGTTCGCGGTCCGTCGTCGATTTTGGATGCTATCCGCACAGCCCGGCAATTCCGCGAGCGCAGTTATTCGCGCGGGAAGTGTATGGCTGATCTGATAATGTAAGGCAATTTTACTAGTGCCACCAAGCGAACAGCGTTCGACCGACGTATTTTTGATGTTTATCGTGCGATAGCAGCGAACGGATGTAACAATTCCTTTTTTTTCCAGTTACTCCTGCCTGAATTTAGCGAGTCGGTCAGACAACTTTACGGTTCGGCTCTCCGGACGCAACGGAATGACGCCCGTCGGCTGCGATTAACGTCAAAAATTTAGTACTGCGTGTTCTCCCTCGCTCGCCTCAAGATAGACATGCAAATGACAACGGATCGCGCGCTGCTATAAATCGCCCCGATTCTTGACGGATTCCAAAACAGCCGTATTAATAATACCTGCGCCGTTAAAAAGTACTCTCCGTTATTCCACATTTGCATCTAGAACCACTCTCAGAATTTTCCATTTCTACGTGACTCAGTCGCCAGGTTTCGTTAGTAATAATCCCAATTCCATTCGTTGCAGAATTGATGGGATGAGAAAGATTACAAAAGATAACTAGCTATATCTTATTTCACGGAATATCTCTTCAACGACTGACTACGAGAGTTCTTACTTTTTTCATACATAACTGAAATTCCTCTCATAGTTCTTGGTAGTAAAACACACTAGCATTACAAACTGGGGATAGCTGAACGAGACCAAGTGGTGGAATAAAACCTTGCGATGATTGGGTACTAGCGTACGATACGCAGTGCGCAGATGTTTCTAACCACCAATTTTCTTGTGAAAGGCTTTATTAAATCCCGAACTTCTGTGTAGCCATACAACATAGTTGACTGTGATTCGTCGTTCGGGTGGGACGTGAAACTAGAAAAAACTCAAGGAGTATTTCAGAAGAATAGGTCAGAATGAGCAGGCATCCTCTCCCAAAATTCGTCCTCAGCACTAAGAAGTCACTACACTTGAATCACACTAATCCATATCTCATAAACACCATTAACACTAGCAAAGCGAACGGTAAACCCAGTTATCCAAAGGGGCTTTGATATGGAGTAACATTCTCCGAGATCACAAGGTTGTGTACCAAACGCTTAGGTTAAATACATAACCTCCCCAGTGAATATCAAACAACAATGTTAATAGTGATTTGTCCGTCGGATGAGGCTGCGAGTCTTTGAGATCCACTTGGAATCCATCATAAGAATAGGTCTAAATAGGATAACACCGGATGTCACATTCTCTCTCTCTTCTTCCTAAAATACTTATAACAACACTCTCGAATCAACGAGTACTGACCACAATCGTCTTGCGTACATCAATACTTAATCACTTGTAGCAATGAAACTGGCACTGCCTACTAGTTACTGAAGATCTCAACTAACTTTCCACTTGAGAATAAAACATAAAATGACTTCCAAGTATGCACACCTCGCAAGACAGCTTTCAATTCGCTTTTCAACCTCCTTCGTATCCTGGAGGTATTGTTTCAATATTTGTTAAATCATATCAACCTTCTATCTTCCTGTTTTTAACCGACTTTAAAAAATGATGGAAGTTCTCAATTCGCATGGTTTTTTTTTTTTCCGTATGTATGTTCACCAATATCTTCACCAATTTTGAACCGATTTAAATTTTATTTTTTTAGTGGATAGGGTATACCTGCAAAGTGGTCCCATATAAATCCATATAAATTCATTGGGAACCCAACCCTTTTTATTCCCTTACACCCCTTAATTTTTAATAAAAGCCCACATTTTTTATACGTTTTCGATGGAACTTTGGAAATGTGTAGTCAAAAATAAAGAGACAAATACTGTCAACTTTTGGTTTGAAAAAACTGAAACCCTCTCCCCCTATCCACCCCCTTAATTTTTTCAAATTTTCTTCATACAAAGCTACAGTCGACACCATTTAACTGATCTGCATTAAAGTTGGCATATACGAGGGTTGGAACTTAAATAGTGGCAACACTGCTGTGGAGACACTATGCCATGGAATCTACTATTGTCGCTGATAGTACACGTTGTTGACATACCTACCTTACCTCCGAGCAAATAGACTCCCCCGTCCCACGTCCCCGGCGTGCGCACAATCGAGGGAAACGCAGTTACTTGTGAGCGAGCGGTCTAACGGAAACGGTGTCACTATGTTTTGAAACAGGAACAACGGAGTTGGATCAAGATTGAATGTGCCAGATGTCGTAGAGCACGACAGTGTCATCAAGGTCTTCAAGTGGGGTGCGGGGAATCGGCATTCCCGTACAGAACAGTGGCACGTTGGGTAAAAGCCTTCAAGTAAGATCGGCAAACTGTGGCAGACATGCATCGGGCAGGTCCTCCTAGCGTGTCAGAAGAAGAAGTTCATACTGTTGCCGCGTTAGTGGACAGTGATCCACGCCAGACGATTCGTGAGCTCACCTACGAAACCAGATCAGCGCATACGACTGTCCTTCGCATCCTGAAGGAACGCCTGGGCATGCAAAAAATTGCATCACGATGGGTTCCGCATGAATTGACGAAAATGCAGAAATGGATGCGTTACGACGTTGCTCATAGCGCTCATAGCACTTGGAGCGCTATGAGCGCGAAAGTGAGGCCTTCTTACGCCGTATCGTAGCACTAGATGAGACATGGGCCACATCGTACGAGCCAAAAATGAAATGCCAATCCAACGAATGGCGTCATTACGGGTCGCCACGAAAGTCGAATGTGCGTCAGAGCCCCAGTATGGTGAAAGTTATGGTGATTCTCGTGAACGAATGTGATGGTGTTATCATAACGCATTACGTTCCTCGACGGCAGACCGTCAATGCACAGTATTACTGTTTGTTTTTGGAGCATCACTTGCGAGCAGCTTTACGAAAGAAGCGGTAACACTTTCTGCGCAACCCACCCATCATTTTGCACGACAATGCGCGGGCGCATACAGCGCAAGCTGTGGCTGCTCTGTTCGGTCGATGGGACCGGGAAGTACTGTACCATCCACCATACGCCTAGGAGTTAAGTCCTTGTGACTATGATTTGATTCCGAATATGTAGGAACCACTTCGTGGCATCTGATTCAGAACTGTTCCAGAGATTCGACAGACAGTAGACCGCTCCATTCGCACCATCAACAGAACAGGCTCTGCTAACGGTATTCTACGTCTTCCACATCGCTGGCAACGGGTTCTACACAACGCTGGTGATTACTCGTACCTTGAAGAACAGTAACAGGTGCAAACATGTAACGCTTTTGTATCGGTTGTGAATAAATAGTTGCCACTATTTAAGTTCCTACCCTCATACATGTAATTTTTCATGGAGAAGGTTTATGACAGAAAAAATATAATTTAAAAAAAAAAAAAAAACACCGGTTACACCCCTTAATTTTATAGAAATCTACATTTCTTATCTGATTTTGATTGAACTTTGCTCATGCATACTTTAAAACAAAGAGAAAAATCCTGTCAACATTTGGTGTGCCAAATCTCTACCTCACTCCCTCCTTCCACCCCCTTAATTTTTGTTAATGTTCTTTGTAAAAAGCTACAGTCAACAACGTTTGACCGATTATCATCAAAGTTGGCATATACATGTAATTTTTCATGGAGAAGGTTTCTGACCAAAAAATAAAAAAACCACCCCATATCTCCCTTTAAACTGTGGTATGACAGAGTCACCCACAATGAATATTTTTAAATAAATTAATTATATTCAGATTTTCTTTAATAATATTCAATTTTGTAAGGTGTAAATATCGTAAATAATAGGGATATTGCATAGGTAAATAATTATATATTGAAACCCGGGCAGCCAGAGGTATAATTGTTATAATTTCTGCAAAACTTGCTGCTCAGTAACGTAGTGAATATGGGAAGCTGGAGCTGCCATTTTCGAGCGGTCGAAAGCGAGACAATAGCTGGGTCTCGCGACTTAGCGGTGCCGATGCTCACAAAAGCGCTGGTCCGTTAGACGGGGGCGGTGAACTCACCCCTCTCCGCTGCTCGCTCGAGGTCAGGCAGAAAATGCGCGAAGGGAGACAGCGAATGCTGGCCCCGATATAAAACACGTGACGACGGACATGTATCGATGACCAATCGTGAACGTTTATAGGGGTTCCCAAATGTTAATTCAAGGGGATTCTGTTACATGTGGCGAGTGGGAGACAACTTTGCCGGAGAAGAAGAGAAGAGGCCATTTTGAGGACACTTGCTGCCGGGACGAGCTACTGTACAGACGTGTCAGCCGACACGCTCTCGTCCGGTGATTACTGTCTGGTTCTGATCACTCTCTTGCTCTGGGAAGCGAAAAGTTGTATGGCATGCCTGCCATTACCTGGAAGCTGTTTTGGTAACGCGGTCGTACCCGCTAACCTGGCTTTCACAGCTGCAGTGGCACTGTGCGTGTCACACCTCATCACGGCGATGCATTCATGGTAAAGTACCGGGTGCATACGGTCACAATTCATTGGGTTTTGACGAGACTTGTGAGCCCTTAAGCGGCACTGAGATAAGACTCTGCTCCCGCCACAAAATCACTGAGCTAGTTGATTTTTATGTTTCATTGCAAATTCCAAGCTTCTTGCTAATTGTAAATTCAAGACGATGCTTTTCTTTAACTTTATATGGCGCCCCTGGGATACTCCTTTGTTGTAGTAAATGTTAGCTTCAATTTGATGGCCTGTGTTGCCACGTTGATAATCTGTTAACTTTGCTATTTGTTGAAATATTTCATTCAGTTTTGTGTTTTCTTTTCATCGGCGGATTGTAAACGTCGGGTATTGCTTGTTTTTGTGATCTTTGAAAATGTTTAACGAAAAGTTAACTATTGCCCGGCCTTGTATAAGCCATAAGAATCAATAAATGGGATATTATTTTGTGTACAATATTCATGGTTCTAGTTCCTTTAGTTCACCTTTATATTTTAAATGCATTTCATTTTCATATTTTAATAATTTATAATAAATCCCCCCTCCCTTTTTATGCAAGCAACCTCCACGCGGACCCTTATAATACAAAACCCCTTAATTAATTTTATAGAAACATACATTTCTTATCTGATTTTGGTTGAACTTTGCACATGTATTCTTTAAAACAAACAGAAAAATCGTGTCAACATTTGGTCTGCCGAAGATCAACCCATCTCCCTCCTTCGACCCCCTTAATTTTTGTCAATGTTCTTTATAAAAAGGTCCAGTCGAAATCATTTGACGGATCTTAGTGAAAGTGGGCACACATATGTATTTTTTACGGATAAGATTTCTAACCAAAAAATTCAAAAACTATCCTAGCTCCCATTTTACATCCCTTAATTTTTTACAAACGCACATTTTAATTCGATTCGGTGGAACTTCGCATGCGGATACTTTAAAACAAATAGAAAGAAAAAAATACTGTTCACATAACTTTCACAAAAACACACAAACCCTATCCCCCTTTCTACCCCTTTAATTACTATCAATGTTCTTTATATAAAGTTACAGTTTCTATCTGTTCCTAAACACAACATCTAATTCACCCCGTTCTGGAAGTTTTTGAGGCATACTCGTATAAAGACAATTTTTTTTTAAAAAGCAAGCGCTTTAGCCACTGAGCTACCAGAAAGTTTGCAAAATGAGAACCGCTGCGGCATATTTAAAATACAAAAAACTATATTACCACTAAAAATTTAAAAATAAAATAATTGTTTAAAAAAGAACATAAAAACTGCCTTCTAAAAAGCACACTACAAATTTCAAAATAACTTTATACCTTGCTTAGAAGAAAGTAAATCAAAATGGACAATATTTTACAATACTGTTATTCAAATTTTTACATTAATTAGTTGTTTTTTTTTTGGAGTCGGTGCCTGCCAAAGAAATAAAAACAATAATGAATAAAAATAAAAAGTTATATTACTATTTTCCTACAATTAATTCAAGAAATATGTCTCAACAAAACTGAAACATACAGATGATATGCCGATATTATACTAACTGTAAAGCGTTTACTACATGGTGCAGCCAACCATCTGACACTGTAGCGCCAACAAGGCCGAGCTACAGATTAAAATACTGTTAATTTGTTTCTCTAAGCTGTCTCCTGCAATAACACTATCTGCCTCACGACATGCTGTAAAATATTTGGAAATATTGTTTGTACTCCCAGTTTCGCCTTGAACACCAAATAAAGTTCAGTAATTCGATCTTCGCGATGTGACAGCTGCATCGACTCCAAAAATAACTAATTAATGTAAAAATTTCAATAGCAGTAATGTAAACTATTGTCCATTTAGATTTACTTTCTTCTAAGCAAGGTATAAAGTTGTTTTAAAATTCTTAGT
Organism: Vandiemenella viatica; assembly: GCA_031002005.1. Lineage (NCBI taxonomy): Eukaryota > Metazoa > Arthropoda > Insecta > Orthoptera > Morabidae > Vandiemenella > Vandiemenella viatica. Next base: position 207,835,174 of record JARYHS010008074.1, on the reverse strand, counting down.
GTGCTTTTTTTAAACAACTATTGTGTTTCTTTAAACAACTATTTTTGTGAAACAGTTGTCTCGCATACGGCAGCTAATCTTATTGGGAAGTTATTTACTAAACAGTCTCAGTTGACACAGAAGTTGCATACCGATTCCTTTGAGATATGTATCGGTAACTACTGAAGTTGACCCAATGGTTATTCTGAATAAAACAATGTTTTAAATGTTACTGTGTAATTTTGTACCTCGCCTTCAGTCCATATTTTAAACCCACGATAATAGGAGAGCTTGGTTTCCCATTGAGCAGCCATTCTCATTATATCAGATCGTTCCAGCCGTGCTTACTAAGGTCTCCCCTCTTGTGAGGAGCGTGTTGTGCTCTGCCCGTCGATCGACGACAGCGAAATTAATCGCTGTCGACGGGATGTGCTCGGGATTAGCTCCCCTGTCTCGGCTGAACTCAGATAAGCCTACCGTCTATTGAAGGGTGTGGAATTTCTTGATATGCCTCGTCATGAATCTGGGGCCAAATACCCCGCCCCTCTGGACACAGTCATCCTGACGTGTAGGCCTGTTCAAATTAAACGCAATTATTTTACCATAGCTATTAATGTAACATCTTATACTCGAGTACTCTTACATATTTCAACTCTATTTACTTTCTATGTTCCACCCTTATATTGTTTTTCGAGTATTTGTCTGCCATTGAATATTTCATCCATGCAGTTTAATTTGGAGTGGTGTCACAATGTTTTCTAACTTCGCGAAGATATTCATAAAGTTATTGCTTCAACCAAAGTCTGGATAATTTTCAGTTTTCTAAAATGAACTGTATCATAAAAAATGGAAAAACATTTTATAACATAAATGCTTTGCCCTTTTTTTATTCACGCTTTCTTTAATGTGACCCAATATTGTTCTGTGCAGTAGGACTTTCCTCGATCTATACTCGACCTACTACTACCTGCTGTTTAGACAGTGCTTCGTTAAGTCAACAAGTTTGATTGTGTGTGCGGTAACGCTCGGGGCTGGCTTTCGGGAGGATGTGAGTTCAAATCCCCGTTCAGTCATCCAGATATCGATTTTACATGCTTTACTGGAATCAGTCCAGGTGACAGCAGGGATAGCTGCTTTCCGTTCATTTGTCATCAATCCTCTCCCACTTCTACAATGATCTCAACTTTGATGAGACTTATAGCCGTAACAAAAACACAAAAGCATGTTTCGTCTACTTATTTAAATCTAATATAACTTTTTTATTTACTTCTATTTTCCTTTAGAGCTATAACTTAGGCGCAGTTTAATATGATTAAAGTCTCTACTAGCATGTTTACCCCAAATCTCTGCCGTTTCTAATCTGTAACTTATTTAACCACTTTCATAAACCCTCTTCTGCAAACACAGTGCTGCCTTTTGAACTTTCAAAACATATTACGTTATAGAAATAGAAGAATGAATGGAATTCCTATACCTATGGAGCAGTCAATTTCACCATGCAACAAGAATGGAAATATTCCCTTTTGGAAGAATTTTAGTTGATATCTCTATCAGGCGAAATAAAGTCCCATACTATAACTCATGTTAATGGTATTACGTGATTGATGGAAGGAAAGTGAAAATCCATCCTTGATCCTTGGTGGAGAGCGTTGGAAAGAGATACAACCATCGTTCCTTGATATCAGTAAGAAGCCAATTTCACTGGCTACCTACAAAGGTAAATTGTTTGGTTGCATCTTCAAGCACCAACATTTAAAAATCGAGTATTCAACCTAGTAGATATTACAATTAATGATTAATATTACTACTGAATAATTAAGTTATATTAAACTTGTATGTTTAAATCAAAACATTTTAAAAAATCCAATTAAGACTATTAAACTGAAAATTTCTGAAATGTGTTTAAAATCTTTATACAAATATATTCATAATGCTGAACAAGTTTATTCTCAAAATTACTGTTCAGATTACAATACTGACTATTATTCTCAAAAAATTATATTTGACATGTTAGAATGTCAGTTAAATGATGTCTATGATGCTATTAGGTATTTTATAAATTGTTTATACAATGTTTTGACTAGAACTGAGAGAAAAAATTGAATTAATTGGTGAACCTGACAGTTTAAAGAGTACATTTTGTCTATGATGTTTGTTGCTTTGGTAAACTCAGGCTGTATATGTCTTCAGGATTACAAACTATGAGAGGAAAAAACTGTTGGTAATGAATGATCCAAACTGGCAATTTAGAATAAATAAAATGATTTTTTTCTATAAATTCAACTAATTTGAAACTGATTACATCTTTCCAAAACTCCAGTTATTGTATACAGTAATCTGGATTACTTTAAAGGACATGTTTCGGTAGAAAAGACTGAAAAGTTTTATTGGAAAAAATGGAGTAGTAGACAGGTTAAAGAATTAATCCCATCTTGTTTGTACAATATATTTGTTTAGTACAATTTATTGTACTACATGTACATATTTAAAATTGGAATCAGCTTGTAACTAGATTCACAAATTTAACAATTAATCTGTTTTTAAATTTATTGTCAGAGTGTATTTTTATTTAAATCTTCTACTTCCGGATTAATCCTTTTTTTTTTCAATGTATCTCTTTCTTTTCTCCCCAATGTCGTCAGTAGTAATTTCTGTATGTGCAGCGTGATCACTATTTGGATTAATTATTGTTGCCAAAGCAGCATCAGAATCGAAAGAAATCCCATCATAATAAAAGGTAAAACTGTCAACATCCGCCTCGAAATACAATTCATTACTATGATCTAATGTTTGAAAAATATTGTTATATGTTTCACCATAAATCGCTATTTCAATTACAGTTTCCATCTTCAAAATCATTTTAGCATTTATATAACTATTTACGTCAGCGGGTGCATTATTTGTTATATGATTAATACCTAGCGTAATGATGTTATTAATGTTACCATTTCTCTGTTTATTAAGTTCACGAGTAGTATGATATTTTTCAGTGCCTGCTTGGTAATTGAAGTAATTTAAATGAAGAGATAACGGTTGGATACCATTATATGTTAGTGCATTAAGTTTCTTATTGTCTAGTAAACTATAACGATCGGGAACGCAATTACTACCAATATAATAGTCTGTTCCAGAACAAGCCCATCCATGTGCGTATATCCTACTTCTAATAAGTCCTATTTATGTTTAAAACTTACAGTTCGATCTACAGCTTATAAAGTAACACCTCGTTCATAAAGTTTATGTAATTAGTCGCACTTGCTCTCAAAGTACTACCAGCTTGAAAACTAGCTTCCAATATAATTGGAGTTAATGTTACCCCATTTTTTTTACAAAAAAAAATGATTAGATTATACATTACATTGACCTCTTCTTAAAAACTGACTTAATCTATTAGTCATAAAATGTGCTCCTGTAGCAAAAAACGTTTTGCAATGAATTTTTAGGACGGACCAACAACATCAAATCACTTTTAAGCCTAACCCCAAACAAAGAACGTATGAGCATTATTAATAACCACTGCGTTTTGCTTAGTTTGTTCTACTGCTTTCCGCAGACGATGTTTTCGATTCCTGACTGCCACTAGAACGCTGAGCACTAGTTTTTGACTGAGTTAACCGAATTTTCATTGATACGTGTTCTGCATCCATTTCTTCTGAAGCTGGCGTAGGTGGAGAGTCAATAATGCGTTCTTGAAATCCGCTGCCGACGAAATCTGAAGCACGTGATGTACCAAATTAAGGTTGATTTGCTGAATCAGATTTCAAACGTTCTGGAGTATTTCCTTCTTCAGAAAATAATTCATTTAAATGCATGTTCTAATGCACAAACACATTTTTATCGTTGTTGCCGAATTTTAACGTTTCATCTAAACTATCTCTTTTTCGTTTACATAATTCATGAGCATCTTTTTTATTTTCGCATATATCAGACCAAGGTAACTGTTTGTTGATCTATGCTGAATTGTCTAAGAACTCTTAGTAGCCTTATATATATTCGAGTAACGGTTGCTAACTGGTTCCTTGCCACTCACCGTCTATGCTCCAACCGGCTAGCCTTTCCGCATATCTATTAAAGATAATATAAGTACTATAAGATACTTCAATGGTATTATAAACTGTTAATTTTGGACGTTCTGTATGCATTGTATCCATATCCGTTTTTTCCATCTTCCCAGGCAAAATGGATTGGAAAATAAGCTGTCGATCACTATGATTTCCATCAAGAACATTTAGCTTTTTCACGCTGCTATGGCGATATTGTTGTCATGTTCCAACAGTCTTGTCTGCCTTTACCTCGTAGATACATTTTACTTCAGTAATTATAATCTTCTCGGATGCCTGTTAACGACAAGCATACCCAATCCTAATTCTCCTTTCTTTCATTGATTTTACATAATAGTAGTAAGAAAATTCAGTGCAGATGGAACACGCTAAGAGACAAGGTAAGGGGGAGAGCTGCGAATCGCATTTGCCGTTCGCACACAACACGGATTTCTTACTTTGTTGTTTTAAGATTATCTGTTCGCAAAATTGGAATCCAGAAAATTATACACCCAAATAATCACTGAAAAACTGCGGCTTTTGTTCGGTTTATTCAGATTTAAATAGGATCTTCATTGCACAGTTAAATTACTGACGAATCCATGTATGAACAAAACGGGTTATATTAAACTAGACGACCCGTGCGAAAATTTCGCAGATAAAACGAGATGAATAGTGAGGTTGAATATGATGTCACCAAAGCAGAGTCATTAATCTTCATACTCCTACTTCATTTATCGATTTTGGTTCGAAATACAGGGAGATAAATGGCTCGAGGCACAAAAAACGTATTTTAGAAAAATTGACATTTTTGCCTTTTAAGGGTCGAATTATGAAAATTTATTTCTTAAAATGTAATGTTACCACGGCGGAAACCTTAATTTTTAGAATGATAGCACATTTATCTATTTCGGTTAGATATTAATGGAGATAAATGGCTCGTGACACAAAAATGCATTGTAGAACCATTTATACTTTTTTCCCTTTAAGGGTTGAATTCCAAAAAACGTCTTTCTTAAAATATGTTGTCATCAAAGCTGATACATTACTCCTCATAATCTTACTTGATTTGTCGATTTTGGTTAGATATCCAGGGAGATAAAAGGCTCGAGACATAAAAAACACATTTTAGAAAAATTGACATTTTTGCCCTTTAAGTGTCGAATTCCGAAAACTTTCTTTCTTAAAATATGATGTGATCAAATTGGATACCATAAGCTTTAAAATGACACCTCATTCATTTATTTCGGTTAAGTATGAAGGAAGATACAGGCTTGTGACAAAAAAATACCTTATAGAAATAATATATACGATGATTATTACCACAGAAAGGGCTGGTAACAACACCAAGGGCTTGTATGTCTTATGTTAATTAAGTTTGTAAAACTCTTAAACTCTTATTATCCACACCTCTTCACAGAAAACTTCATAACGTCAAGGATGAAATACAGGTACACCGAACAAAGTTTGTATGTTTAGTTTCACTTACTACACAATATCCTAAAAAAAAAAAATACCTTTCAGTGAAGGTAATTAGTTTCATGTTATTAATTCTTAGTGAAAAAAACCTAAACCTTGATTGGAACGCAATTAGAAGAATTTGTTTCGATTTAACGACCACATTGCCTTTAGGAAAGAAGGATTCATGTCCAGGATATACTATAATTGTCATCTGTGATATCTTTACTGGCGTCCGCTGACTCATAGACACAGTAATTACAGCAATCAACTTTCAAGTCGAGTAGCTGCTTCTTAAAATTGATAATAAAACTTGGGCAATAATAAAAGTTTCAGTAGTTCAGATCTAGAAGGATATGTTTAAACTGTCCTCTAAATACGTTAAATGTTAGAGCGGTCTTCAAATTACATCAATCTCTCACTGTAAACTTTGTATGTGATATCACTTATTTTTAACACATATTGGAAATTGTAACATAACATACGTCTTAGCCATACAGTAATATCTGTGGTCGGCGTTGTCAGTAAATGTGATGTTGTCTTGGTAGGAGTAGGTCTTTGACCTCCGTCAGGTGAAGGTCTGACGTGGGAACATTTTTCGGTTTAATAGTTGAAATTGTGAAAACTTCGGTGAAGTGGATGATGGAGACTTGTAATACGTGGAACTCACTGTTTTAATTGGAATACTGTGTTTTAAAGTGACTGTAGAGCGTTAAGAGGACGATAGTGAATGTGGGAGTCTATTTTGTAAGTCAACCTCTCTTATCCCACGAATCTGTGGTTTTCGAAGAAGAAGTCCGATTCCTTGTTGATATATTGTTTGGTGGTGGTACTTTCCGTCGGTGAGGAGGCAGAGGTTAATGAACTAGAATAAAATTTTTTGGTAGATATTCACTCTAATCCCGACGAAGAACAGTACCTAAACCTGGCGACCGCGGCTCAAGTAAACTTTAATTTAATTAATAATTGTTTGTGTTCAATAAGTGAATAAGTGACTTTTAATTAAAATCAATAATCGCCAGAGGGCTTTCAAAATGCTTGCAATAAAGTATACAAAAAACATTTTCATTTTAATTATTTGTGTACCAAACAGTATGTAAGAGTAAGCAAATGCGCAAAGTTCCTTTTTCGATCGTAAAATTCGCAGTGTAAATTACCATATCCATGTAGTAAATCAGTCTATTTCTGCAAATAGTAAGGTGTGTCCGCTCTCAGGGGCCACACTCAAGTCGGTCACAGCACTGTGGCGCTGAAAGGAAAGTTTGTTTAGGCCGCTCCTCGAACAAAGACGAGAGGACCGAAACTCGTTCAACTATGTGCAGATAGATATTTATGACTCGACGCCAGAACGGAAATGAGTTCCCGCAAGTTTCAATTACATTCTGCGACTTGCCGGCAGAGTTATAGTATGTGCAAACAGAATTAACCAGTCGTAAGAAAGTTTTGGTTTTCCCAACAGGGAGTGGCATATTTTAATAAACATAGATAAATTTACTAAGGTGTTTTACGTCTTTAGAGGAATTATACTATTTTTGATATAAAGAAGTTCCAGCTTAAGTCATATATCCTAAACACTATGTATCTGGAATGAAAATAATCATTTTGATAGTTCTACCAGAATTTGTGCTATGTTGCACCACGAAAATCGAATAATAATAATAATAATAAAAGACGGAGAAAATTACATGACAACAATGAGCGGTTCAGCGATGTCTTCCTGAAATTTAGATACAATGATATTTTGATGTTGATATTTTCCATACGAAAAATCAACTATCGGTCGTATTCTGACAAGTTTAATCAATAATCAGGTTTGATACGATTTGTAACTAAGGGATTAGCATGGAAGGCTTTATTTCACTTCTAGATTACAGTTATGAGTATAAAATAGAGAAGTGAATAAATTATTATTCTAAAGCTTGGAAATTAACATATTATTCTGAAATATTAACAAATGAAATTTGTATCCAGATACACCTCAGCACTGTGTGCTTTCCCCTATTGCAGTTTCACTCAGGCATACTTTCAGCCAGTGTTTGGCAGCTTCTGTTAATGTCATTGTCATGGTGGTAAATTTTATCAAAAGTTCCAGTCGCCTCAATTTTATTGTAATGGGGTATTCTTGATTTTCATCTTGTTATTATTTTTATTTCTTGACGCCTCATCGGCGTCGAGGTCATTAGAGGCGAGATGGGACTGGGGACAAGGAACAGGAAGGAATTCGGCAATGATCTCTTAATGGAAGCATCCCGACATTCACCTGGAGTGATATGGGGAAACGATGGAAAACCCAAATCTGGATGATCAGACGGCTATTCGAGCCCGCGTCCTCCCAAAACCGAGGCCAGAATGTTACCGCTCACCCACTACGCTCGGTGATTTTGATTTCAAATTGTGTTCATTTTTGCGCTATTTCCTGGCCATGGAAGCCCGGTAATGGTTCTGTCACCAACGAACTGTCTCAATTTCTCGGTCTTTCTTAGCCAATGTATCCTGTAAACCATTCATACTGTTTCCATACCATTGCCACAGCTCCGGTACAGATTCCCGTACGAAATCCTTTAATAACATAGTCATAAAAATTAATTAAGAAATTTCAGAACTTCAGTATTTTAATTTCATCACCTCTGCTTCCGTGCTGTATTAACATTATTCACTTATTTTAAATCACTTCGAAACCAACGTGTTAACAACACAAACTTTCGAATTTCAGCAGCTATACGATGTTCTATTTATTATAAGAAGCTGACTTTCTTGTAATACCACAAACTTCTGCCTATAACGCATAACTTTCACACAAACTACTTTTAAAAAAAAAATTAGTAGAGTCTGTTTCCATTACATAATATCTATTTTAATAACGTCTTTTATTAGTTGTGTTAATGTGGACAGTAAATGACTTTGTGTACAGTTTATGAATAATACAGACAAATCTCTCAACTGACAGGTAAGCAGTTTCTTCTTTTGTAATTATTAAGTTAATGAAGTATCAACAATTTAAAGTGCCTTATTCATTTTACACCTATCATAGCAATATTTTATGTTAAAAACAATGTAATTAATTTTCTTTTTAGTAAACTTTTTATTTCTGTTACAATAATGAAGATATTTTCTTTAACACATCTCTGTTGTTCATTTTCATGATATAAATTCTGACCAATCAAACAAAACTTTTTCCACACATACCCACGGCAAACACGAAAAATAGCTTTCTATTTGTTCCGTTACACCACTAATTAGTAGCTGTCTGTCAGTACTGTGACAATACTTGTACTTTCTGTCTTAATACGGAAAATTAACAGGTACATAATAAAACAATAAGCAGAAGGCCCTTGAAGTGGCAATGAACTTTTGAAAGCATATATGGCGTGAACAAAGTGAGTTATTACTGCGAGAATCCAGTGCTTCTGGCGCTAATTGCAAAAGACCGGACTGCCTGAGCGCATGATAATGTTCCTTGGGGCGTATTTTCCGTCAGCACCGCCAAACACAATTTGCTTTCATTTCTGTGGCCTGCGTAATATGTCAGTACGTACGGTCTACAGCCTTTTAGTTGCTCTCGCCCTGGCTTTTAACGGAACGAATGAATATCGCGAGTTTTATCTCGAGCTGTAAAACAAAATCCACAAATATTCTCCAAAGTAAACGTAGCCCTCATGTATTGTATAATAATGTCAATTATGTATGACTGCCGTATTTTTAGGCAACTATCTGAAGAGATAAGATCTCTTAGGAGAAAACAATTTTTATAAGCAACAAAATAAGTCTTAAACTAGGAAACGCATTCTTTTGGTATTAATGATGTTAGCAGTTTTTAGCAATGATACTTTGCTACACCAAAAAAATTGTTTTTAAGACAATTACCGATGATGAACATTAACTCCAAATTATTTCAAGTTATTACAGTCACCAACATAGCGATTGATAGGAGAAACAATATTCTCAACAAAATATTTTCATTTTGTTCACAAAAAAGCATAAAGCACTATGAAATATATTCAGTAGAGATCATAAAGTTAGTGTTAATATTCTATCGTTTTTAAATCATTTTATGTTCACCCACACCCTATGCTAATGTACAGAGAATGTTTTAATTTGTGCTAAATTATCATTTCGAAAGTTTCATTAGGAGATTAGTTTCCGCTAGCTTCTTAAGATTTTTCCCACGGTGACTAAAATATTTTCATGAATGCTGTAAGTCAAGGAAAAGTGATTCGATTTTGTACAGATTTCTGCTGTTATATTTATCCATTTTGAAACACTACTGGTGTTACTAGTCATTCAGAATCGCTAATTGTTTGATGAATCACGTCCTGCCAGTTATCATTATTTGTTCTTGCTGATACGAGTTGTTTTTATTCATTAAGCTTCGTGTCTATAATTAAGTTCGGTAGGCAGAAACTAAGGTACAATGATAAGCTGACAATTTAATTTATTTATTATACGTTCAACTCATGTACATCGAACAGCATGTCACGAAAGATTATATCCAAAGCACAGATTTATTTAAAGATTTCAAGTAAAACGCGTAGAGGCGTTATTAAGAGTCATCATAGTAAATAATAATACTAAAGAGCCTGTAAAGTTCGCATACTATTTCCTAATACTAAGCTGTAGTAAACTGTCATTGTTACCAAACTGTTACAAACAACTAAATGTTTGCGCAGCAAACGGCGGTTTAAAAAACATGATCAAATAATCCAATTACACGTTCCAGAACATTAACAACACATAAACCAGAAAATAAACAGCACAACATTATTAATTTATTACTTAGCAATATACTTATTGAAACTGTATCAAAACGATTTAAAAGGATAATATAAATTATTTGAAGATTAATAACAGAATTTTGAATGAAAAAGACAACTGTAAATGAACAAATTGAAGATAAAATCGTCCAGTGCTGCCGACGTCCCATAATAACAGCTAAAATGATTTTAAGGTAATTGGAATAAGCCGAAAACTAGACGACCCGTGCGAAAATTTCGCAAGTTAAATACGATGATTAGTGTCGTTGAATGCTTGTAATATATTGAAAAGTAGAACCGCAATTTTGTTTAGTGTAATAGGTATGCATAAAAATACTAACAACACATTACGAAACAGTTAGGAAAATTTAAAACACTCTGTAGTTACGACAAACTGTCACTGACCTTAACAAAATTCAAATCAACCTGAACAAAATGCACACAGCATATCAACTTCTCTGTTGAATAAAAAGTTTACGTTGGTATTGTATAGCAAAGCAAAAATGTTTCCGTAACAGAATAAAATATCTGGAAAGATACTTTTTGTATAAAAAACAGTTTATTAACATCTTTGTGATATCTGCGGCGGCAATCTAGCGACATGGCTCTGAACTGTCTCATTCGCGCGAGCGCCTTAAGCACCAAATTCCGAAAAATTCTTTCTTATTTATGATTTTACCTAATTGGAGAGCCGATTCTTTAAAGCGATATGTCATTTTATCGATTTCGGTTAAGTATCGAAAGAGATAAATTATCGTATAAAAAAGGTCATAAAAATAAAGTGGACATCTTGGTCTTTAAAATTATTCCTCATTTATCGATTTCGGTTAGGCATCAAGCGAGGTATTAAAAAAAAGTTTTAGAAATTATAATATTTTTGCCCCTTAAAGTTCAATTTGGTGAAAGTTCTTTCTTAAAAAATGATGTGATCAAAGCGGGTACTTTAATGTTTAAAACGATACCTTATTTATCGACTTTCGCTAGATATCATGGGGGAGAAACAGCTCGTGACAAAAAAATTCATTGTAGAAATATTTATACTTTTGCCCTTTAAGGGTCGAATTTTGAAAAATTCCTTTTTTTAAAATATGATACAACGGATCCGAAAACCTAACCTAACCTAAGTCTTTAAAACGATACCTCGTTTATCAATTTTGTGTAACTATCAAGAGAGATAAATGTCTCGAGACACAAGAACTGCTGATATTTTTGCCCTTTAAGAGTTAAGTTCAGAAAAAAAATACATTATTAAAATATTATGTGACTCCAGCGGAGACCTTAATGTCTAAAATGATACCTCATTTATCTATTTCGGTTATATATTAATGGAGATACATGGTTCGTGACACAAAAATGCGTTGGAGAACCATTGATACTTTCTCCCATTAAGGTTTGAATTCCAAATAAACTTTCCTACTACATAATGTCACCAATCTGGAGACTTAACTCTTCATAATCCTAATTCATATATCGATTTCATTTATCGGTTAGATATCCAGGGAGATAAATGGGTCGAGACACAAAAAACGCATTTTAGAAATATTGACATTTATGCCCTTAAAGGGTCGAATTATGGCAAATTATTTTCTTAAAATATGTGACCACCTCAGAGACCTTAAACTTTAATATGATACCTCATTTATCTATTTCTGTTAGATATTAATGGAGATAAATGGCTCGTGACACAAAAATGTGTTGTAGAACAATTGATGTTTATTCTCTTTAAGAGTTGAATTCTAATTTTTTTTTTTAAATCTTAATATGTATGTGACCAATGCTCAGCCATTACTCTTCAAAATACTACTTCATTTAGATATCCAGGGAGATAAATGGCTCGAGACACAAAAAACGTATTTTAGAAATACTGACATTTTTGCCATTTAAGGGTCGGATTACGAAAAATCCCTTTCTTAAAATATAATGTTACCATGGGGGAGACCTTATTCTTTAATATGATACCTCATTTACCTATATCGGTTAGATATGAAGGGAGATAAATGGCTCACGACACAAATACGCATTTCAGAAATACTGATATTTTTGCCCTTTAAGGGTCGAATCCCAAAAAATTCGTGTCTTAATATATGACGTCACCAAAGCTGAGTTTTTTAATTTTTAAAATGATACTTCATTACACGATTTCAGATTGGAATACAGGGAGATAAATGATTCGTAATACAAAAAACAGATTTTTAGAAATTTTGACATTCTTGCCCTTAAGGGTCAAATTACTAAAATTCATTTCTTAGAATATAATGTTACCACAGCGGAGTCCTTAGTCTTTAATATGATACCTCATTTATCTATATCGGTTAGATATGGAGGGAAATAACTGGTTCGTGACACAAAAAACGGGTTGCAAAAATATTGACATTTTGACCCTTTAAGGGTCGAATTCCGAAAAATTCCTGTCTTAATATATGATGTCACCATAGGGGAGATCTTAATCTTTAAAATTATACTTCATTAAACGATTTCAGATAGGTATCCAGGGGGTAAATGACTCGTAAAACAAAAAACAGCCTTTTAGAAATATTGACATTTTTGCCCTTAATGGTTGAATTCAGAAAAATTCCTTTCTTATAATATGATGTGTCCAATGTGGAGACCATAAGCTTTAAAATGATACCTCATTCATTGATTTCGGTTAAGTATGAAGGGAGATAATGGCTTGTGACAAAAAACACCCTATAGAAATAATATATATGATGTTTTTGTTCCGTAGCAAACTGTTTAAATTGTTCGTTGTCTATGTCAAAATCCACCTAAAACTCAGAAAAATTTAATAAATTCATGATATTATCCAGTAACATATAATTGTGCTTTTTACTGTGTTTCCGTTTCGAAACTCTTCAGTAATTTAATGAGAAATGAACGTTCATGGAAAACAGAAAAGGACTTACGTCATATCTGAATATGATACAGATATACGAGTGTATTCAAGTTTTAATAATAAGCAGTAATACTTAGGTAGCAATTTCTAAGACCAGACCACGCACCAATCTTGTTGTTGCCTACCACCTTCATATGAAATGTGAATCAGCATCTTCTTTCTCTTTGTCATTGCGTGGTTAGCTTGTCCTTATAAACGCTTTTCGAAAACATTTTTTCAGGATTTTTCCTTAGATTTATAAGGTAAAGCAATCAAAATAGGTAGGCCTACGAACAAATTTACAGTAGTAACATGTTCTACAAGTTTACGTTTATTAAAAATATTTTATTTGCAGGTTTAACACAGCGATGACATAGAACTAAATATACTTCTATCAAATGTATCACTTCGATACTGTGAACCAACAACTTTATCTTCTGATTAAGACTATTGTATTACATCCTCCATGGAACATACTAAAACATTATGGAACAATAATTATGAGTTCATTAATGTGTACTATCCATTCTAGCGTTCACCATAAGCAAGATTTTCATACCAAACCACACAGGTTTATACGCGTATATTCACGATATTCTGCAATTAAATGAATTGATTTTATAAGTTTAATCTGGCTAATATAGATAATGTGTTAAAGATATGTATTTTTAAGCGTATAGAGTTGTTTTGCGTTGCGTAAGTGTAGATTATAAATGGAGAGAGTGAAATCTGATTCCGATTCCATCAGACCGATGGGACCACCTCGTCCTAGGTCCACGTCCGATTGAAGAATCACCAACAACATAGTCGTATGCCGTCATTTTAAAAAAAACACTGCTGATGCATTTTGATATTTCACACAAACATTTGGTAAAAAATCTGCTGCCGCCAATCCTAAACAGTTGGTTCAGTTTGTTAGGTACTAAGTAGGTACTGATCGTGAAATTTTCTATAATGAGCATAGTTGGTTATTAAATAATTATGATTATATAGAGTAATTATAATAACCTTGGTATTTAAGTTTTCAATGTCAGGGAAACTCAAACTAGAGGGAAGGAAGATATTTGGTTACCAGGTATTGTTAAAGAAAAGACGGCTTGAGAGACAGAAATATGCGGACGTTCGAAACGATGAACGTGAAGTTGAGTTTGGTATTTGAGAAAATAAGCCCGTGGGCAGAGATAAAGTTTAATAATATGAACGAATTATAATCAATGTGTTTGTACAGAATAATATGTAATAAAAGGATACTTAATGATAAGTAATTGACAACTGTCATTGCAAATGTTTAATAAACCATTTGAGTTGGTATTTGAAAAGTAATCGCACTTCAATAAGAAGTTAAATTACTTTTAGCTGTGTTAGTAAAACCAGTATCCGATACAGAGGATAAGTAATATTCCTGTAGTACTGATCCGATATTTCAAATATTTGGATTTTTTAATAGTGTTTAATTGTAAGGGTGAAATTCACAATAACGGATAATTATGTCCCGGTATGAAGAGACGAGTAACCCGTTACAGGTCCCAGAAGATGAAATTTCCTTGCACTACAATAACGATTCTAAACAATTGATTCTAGCTCTAGAAAACCCCAATCTATTATTGTGACACTGGTTAACGAGGTTGAATGGAGTAAGGCTTTCAAAGATAGCTTAGAGTATCTTTAGAATAAAAAGAAATATCTTCTTCAGAATACTTTAGCTACTGGAAAGAAAAATCCAGTAGAATTCAAAACGGGAACGAATGTAATGTACGATATTAATATTTTTATGTGTGTTAATTTTTAATAAATAATGCGTTAAAACTTAAAATAGTACACGCGTAGTATTCTACTGCAGATCTAATAATTTTTAAGTGAGTGTCTGCGCTGGTGAGTTGCCGCTGCCAGGTGAAGGTCTTTGTTTAGCAGGTAGCGTGCAAGGCGGGCGGCCTGCCCTGCAGGTGTTAGAGTCGCCTTCCGTTCACAGTAATGGAACAGAGGCGCCAGTCCATTGCCGTAAACAAGCCCCGCCTCCCCTCGCCTCACCTGCGTGACTCACTTTTAAGCACACAAAGCACAAATCAGCAGCAGTCTGTGAGCTCGGCCGTTAAGTCTTTTGCACGAAATATTTCGAAAAGACTTGGAGCTCCGTCTTACTGCAGAGGACATTACTTTCCAGTGAGGTATATAATCGGTCGAAAAAACATTGGGTCGAGCTTATTGCGGGAACAGCAGCAAGATGTTTAAGCTGAAATTTATTTACCAAAATTATAAAAGCTGCCGATCAGGAAAGAAGTTTTATATAGTTATAAGAAACATATAGTTCTATAGATTTACTTTTAGTTAATTTCTAAATTAACTTTACGTTAATTTTTGAATGTTACGTTACAACAGAATCAACTGTTCGATGAAAGCGATAATTTTACAAATGTGACGGAGCGATCTGGTTATAGGCCTGATTAGGAGAACGTTCATCTGGAGTCGTCTTGTAGAATATCCCGCAGGCTCCTGCTGAATGACAACTAACATTGCATTCTTGCATCTCGCTCGGTGTGTTTCAGCGGACCTTCTATCCTTAAAAGATATAAATTTACATTGCAACACAATTTTTTCCACTCTCGGTAGAAAATCTTAGATAGTAATTTCTTTTGCTACTTACTCAAAAGGCGACTGTTTCTATATTATGACAGGCGTTGCGTCGACCATCCCAAAATAAATACTTTAGCAATGTAATCACTCTAAGAGTATAACCAAACATCGCGATGATAAAAGCCATGATGGAGCTTATTATTTAAGTCATTTTCTTAGTCACTATGTTTCCTTACTGCAGTAAAGACTTTTGGTTATCACTCTAAATGTTTGATGCACTTCTGTGTACTGTTAGTCACGCCAAGATGATTCTAATCCATTAAAATGAATATTAAAGCTGTAAGTGTGTAAAAACAAAATGATTTCGCAAGTTGATAAATTGATACAAACATTTACATAGCGAATACGATGAGTTAACACAAATTGTCTTCAGGTCGGAAAAACTCTTGGGCTATTACTGTTATCGATCGCCGAGTCGTATTTCTAGAGTTTCGCTACTGATAAGTTCCGTGAGGAGATACGATAGGGTTCACTGATGGAAAATTAGATTGTAAACAGGTAAATATTCTTCTCTAATGTGGCTTATAACTATGAACATTAATAACTGTAGTCGTGCGACCATTTCTCGATGCTTAACGATCCAAGATTGTTAATACTGTGTAGTTTATGTTGTATATTCAGTGCCGAACTACACTGCTTTTTCCGCATTATGCTACTTTTTTACATATTTCCTCATTTTTGTTACTTGAATCTAAGACTTCGTTATCAAGATGGTGACCTCTTTGTGTAATTGAACTAGTTGGCCTTGTATACTGACCTCCAGCTATAGCTGCGGCCGTGCTGGAATTATGTCACTCTCGTTTTTCGTTCCTAATTGCATCCATTGTCAGCATATAAGAGAGGACTTTGGAAAATGGTTCTATACGCGTCCTAAACGAAATGGTGTTTCGACACATAAAGTTGAAAGCAGTGAAATGTTCTCCTGTCTTGAATGTAGAAAACAGTTTGCTCGATGTAACTTGTAGGTCATAAATATCTTGGTTGAATTTTCTTATATATTCAATTAGCATCATTGCTTGCCTAAAGATAAGAACTATTTATATAATCTGGTAGACCTGTAGGTTATTAATACACTTTCCATTAAAATAATTTATTACAGCATACTGTAAAAACAAATCACTCCAGGCGAATGTCAGGATGGACAAGGGTGCTAATGACCCCGTCGTCGACGCGCCCTAAAACCCAAATAACAACAACAACAACAACGGGATGGACAATTTAAAAGGCCATGGCCGAAATCCTTCTCGTTCCTTATCCTTTCCTGCCTCTAATGTCCTCGATTTCGACGTACACCCTTATGTGCCCCAGTTGGAGTTTCTACATTTACGTTCATTTTCTGCTACGTTTATGTACCTTCTTAGATTCTGGTGTATTTCGATTCTAACAATTTAATACTCATAAAATATAACTGTTTCTACACAAATCGATTGAAGCTGACATGATGTTTTCATATAATACCTCGACGTTAAAAAAAATCAAAATCAGTCTATAACGTATGCTACCGTGTAATAGGTCCGTGATTTTGTGTAGACAGCTTAGTACAATTGAAATAGCGACCATAAAACGACGATGCTGATTGTTCAATTGTACAAAATACGTTCTGATAATAGTTCATGCTCCCAACTGGTACATTGTCTATCAAAAACTACAAATTATTCAATCACTGAGACGACACACTGTAGGTATTAAAAATATATCGTATGATCCTAAGTTGAAATCAGTAACCCTAGCCTGAACTCAACAGTTGTAAACATCCAGTAATTGGCTGGCGAACCAGATACATATAATCTCTTACAAGAGGATTCCAATTGCTATGAATCATAAACAATGATTCTGATTCGCAGAAATTCTGGAAACAGTTTAATTGGAGGCTTAACTGGAGCTGACAAGTGAATACAGACATTGCGTCAACATCGCTGTCTGCGGTGCGGCGTTCTGTACTTTATACCTGAAGCATTTCATCCGACGAATTTCGTGTACGTCAGTCGCGCGGTTATACAATGCCACAGACTACTCCCCTTAAATAGTTTCCATACTCCTATTAAGGGTAACATACAGTAAGAACATAGAGGGCAGTTTCTGGAGTTACGCAAGTACCCAAGTTCTAGGAACTGATCCTCAATTGCGTATTTGAAGCTGTCTGATTCCTTCCCTGCATTCCACCAGTACCACAAGCTTTACTTCAAGAGCTCTCCACAAGACACAACACAAAGCCACCTGGCGATCCCAGAGTGCTTTGCTGTTTGTTGGCATCGTTCACTAGATGCTTACGATCGCCAGTGTTGTAGTGTTCTCTGTTAGGGTGCTATTGGAGGGGAAACATCAGCCGGGGCATCATCGACGTCCAGAGACTCGAGAAAGTACAGTAACATATTATTTCCATGGAAGCTCAATACCTTACCTGACAATAGCCAATTACCCCACAATCAAAGTTGCCAGATTTTAGTGACCAGTGTGAATCATAGGTAGAAGGAGAGAAACTGAGTTCCTTCCTGAAGTGTAATCGATCCTGTTAGGTCTGGCGAAACTAATCTATTGGAAGAAAGTCTTGCGTTGCCATCTGTCTGCGAATTGTGCATCTTTGCGTGTACTTAATGATAAGTGACTGGCGGCCGTCCTGCATTCGCCTAGATGACTGGGGAAACCACAATAAATACGGTGGCGTGGGCCCGTGCCTGGTGCCGTTGTACCTCCCCAATCTAGTGTACGGCGCCTCAGTGCATGGAGCTACACTGACGGCAATATGCTGTTTAAATATTATGTAAATAGTAATTAAATGTACACCATTTACATGGTTGATTTGTATTGATTTTTTTAATTGTGTGATACTAACAGGAAAAAATTCTCCACTATACTTTGTAAGTTTTAAGAATAGATTGCAGTATCGGATTCCTCATGGAAATTTAATCCAAATATACCGTTCTGCAAGTGTTTGCTATTGAATGATGCTATTATCATTCCTTGTTTTTTGTTTTCCCCCCTAGGTAACGCCACCTAAGCATCACGTGACATAAGCCCCCTGATTATTCACCCATTGTTAAAATCTATTTTCTGAAAAAGAAAAAAAATCTGGGGTTAACACTCAAAATTAAGTTTCTTGAAGTCTCCTGAAAACCGTATAAACAATAAATTATTTAGAGGCCAACACACATGTACTGCATCGTTGTTCTTACTCATTAATGTGCGTCCATGACAAGATTAGATAGAATTAAATATAAATACTAACCATGGCCCATATAAAATTAAACAGTAAAACTGATATCTGAATGTAGAAATACCAATCAAAATTAAAACACAAGTTACACGGTACGTGGTATAACTTCTGAACACCAAAATTTTTTATCTGTAAGCTCGTATAACTTGAAAACTACTCGGTTTGAAACCTTACATTCTGTTCAAAAATAATAGGTATATTTCATAAAGTTATCTAACTACGCACCGTAGCAGTTATTCATTCTGGCATAACTTGAAAGAACAGGATTTCTGACGTGATGTATGCAATGGCATGACGTTCACTTAACTGGGTACAGAGCTGAAAATTAATGTTTGATCAAAACAGTAACAAAGAACTGTAAGAATATCCTACCTCCATTTATCACTATATCTGCTATTATCAGATATTCAGCCTTAAAAGGTTATTAATGTATGCCGTGTAGCTAAATTGAATCAGGAATGATAACAGCACACGAGGAAAATACGCGTGGAAAGTATTAGAACCAGAAAGTCAAGATAAATTTGTGTTCAAAATCAACGACACAAATTCGTGTGCATTCTTCTTAGTTGTTCAAGAAAAATTATAATTATACTTAATGACACTGATTCGCTGACTGATGCCGCAGCTAATAATTTATAGCACGGTACTGAACCTTAATTTTATGAATAATAGGAAAATGAAGAATACAGTTTGTATGTAAAGAAGCCTGAAACACACTTATGTTGTATACAAAAACATGAAACCCATATTTAGTGGAAGGTATGTCCTGTTTTCTTGGGCGTTATATATTTCAAATAACACTTAAGCTGATAATTTATCACATTATTCGTACAAAATGGTAAATCAATGCTGATAATTTCGAAGCCAGCGAAAAAGCAACATAGCGGTTTTTATACTACACGTTACGGTAAAATGTAAGTTAGTTAACAAACTTAAACTTGCCATCTGCACGATGTAAGAAAAGGTATAGAGCAGAACCATGAATTAGTGGCTTCAGAGGCAGAATTATTTAATGCGTTAGGCATAGTCTTGATCTTTTTTTACAGAAATATTTATTGAAGATGACCTTCTTATAAAATATTATTTCTGTCCACTAATTTAGGCAATAAGAAGTAGTTGAAAGATATCGCTATTGTGATGCTGACTATGTCTTATAGAACACAGCGTAATTGTCATTTGGAATGAAAATAAGGAATTCCGGGTAAGATGAAATATTCCTGATATACTAAATACGCCATAAAAAAAACTGTAGGCAATTTGACGTCGTGCCATAGAAATGAAACCTGATTCAGCTATCTCCTAACTGCAATAATTCATTGAAATGTGATGAACTTCTCTCTTTTTTGTCAGCTGTCGCATACGGAAACAACAATGCGACATGACAATACGCTGTAAGGCTTTAGCATGAATACACAGTGGTGTAGGACAGGCGCGATTGTCCAACTGAGTGGTGGGGACGCCTGAAGAATCAATTGAACTGAATAGTGTGCCCGACGGTGTGGCTGGTAGGCAATTGCTCCTCCAATCCGGCCTCTCGGCAAAAACGGCTCAAATATACGAGCTGGCGGAGGGGGATGGGGGGGGAGAGGGAGAGGGGGAGGGGAGGGGTCTGATTAAAAAGGAGCTCCCAGCTAATAACGGACAACGATCGGCATTTATTACAGCCAGAGCTGACAATTGATCCGGTGTCTTGTAGGTCACAGCAGTCGTTCATTTCTCGTCATTCCTAACTCACTGTAACCGCCCACTCAGCAATAAAAATGTCGGCTTTTCAGTTTTAATAAACATTTTACGGATCTATGTATTGCCCACAAACGTCAATGCATTTATTCCAGCGGTGACACCAACTAGCAATTATTACTAATCTTATAAGAGTGCGGTTTACACACAAAACTAGATTCAATTATTTTTAGATTATGAATTATGGCAAATTTCAGAACACACGAAATGACCTAATATACGAAAACAGATTAAGGATTTTCACACGAGATTAAAAACTTGCAGTAATAACTGTGACTAGATGCCTTGCATATATTTTACGTGATGAATTCATAATTATTTAAGCACCGTCCAGTCTTACTTTCCAGCAAACTGTAAACGCTGCAGTGAAATAACGTTTTTAAATAAAATAGAAAAAATTAACATGTGTTACATATATCATTATATATATCATATCCTAAAACGAGGCAAACCAGCAGATGATACTTCAAGCTATCGACGCATTGCTCAACTAAGTGTTTGCTATAAGCTTCTAGAACGCCTCATCGTTAACCGTATTCAAGGAATAATAAATAACATAACACCAACATACAAGGCAGGTTTCGGACTAAAAGGTGTTGTTGTGAGCAAGTATTAGCACTGATATCATATATTGAGGCTGGATTTCAGAAGAAGTTAAAGACATTAGTAGCCTTTGTCGATCTAACAGCGGCATGTGATACAGTTTGGCTCGATGGACTGCTACTTAACCCTGCAGGAAACTAACATCACTCCTGAAGAATATGCTGACCAACCGATATTTTAAGGTCACTGTTGGGCATAGGACAAGTAAGTCATTTACAATAAAAAAATTGATTACCTCAAGGGTCAGTACTAGCTCCAATGTTCTTCAACTTATACACTAGTGACATGCCTGAAACAACCGGCAATAAATTCTGCTATGCTGACGACTTAGCTATCGCTTTTCAAACTGCCACATTAGAGGAAGGTAAAAGCACTGTCTCTAAAGACTTAGAAACCTTGAATGTATATTATAGGAAGTGGAGACTTTGTCCGAACCCGATGAAAACAGAAGTATGCGCATTCAACTTGAGCAATAGAATAGCACACCAGTAGCTCAAAGTGAATTTTTGCCATTAGATAGTGAAACAAAATTTCTATCCTAAATATCTTGGCATCATATTGGACCATTCCTTAACATTAAAAAAACACCTGGAAAACACAAGTCAGAAACTTAAAACACGAAACAACATCATGAAGAAGCTAGCTGGTACTTCGTGGGGAGCTGAGTACTGTGCTCCAGTGTGGAAACTAGTTCTCACACTACTAAAATCGACATCCATCTAAATGAGATTATGAGAATAATAACTGGCAACCTAAAATCCACCCCAGTCCCTTGGTTACACCCAATAAGCAAAATACCACCTCCAGAGATAAGACGCCAAGAAGCAACGTCACGTGAGTGGATGAAACTACACCATTCTGAGCATCCACAGGATCTCCCAATCCACGAGTTCCTAAATGACTTACCCCCACTCATCTTAAATCCAGAAATCCAGTATGGCAAGATGTATTCTACTTTAACGTCAAGGAAAAATGGCGACAATGCTGGAACTCCTCATCTGTGAAACATCCAGATATTAAAGATCCACAACTGGACTTCCGGAATTCCACCTAAATAGAGACCAGTGGGTCAAACTAAATCGCCTTAGAACAGCCAATCCGAAATGCAACGCCATGCTATATAAGTGGGATCTTCAGGATTCTCCTGCATGTGACTGCGGAGCTCCTTACCAAAGTGTGGAGCATATCATCAGGGAATGCTCTCTAAGAAAATATGATGGATCATTTGGAGATGTTTTCAGAGCTATAAGTTTCTTCATAAAATGGTTGGAAGAACTGGATATCAAATTGTGAACATTCTTGTCATTGTATATATTTATATGTATTGTATTAGTTGCTTAGCCATACGACAAATAAATAAATAAATAAATAAATACGTATTACAAAGATTCTTTAAAAAAACATTAATTTTGAGGGGGGTTGACGAGAATCTCATATTTAACTCACCCAGTAAACTTCGACTATTTGCTATATAATTTCCTAAGCTCACTCACACTCCTCGAATTGGCTGGGGAGCGGTGTCATGTGTTGGGCTTCGCTCGCAAATTAACAGCCCCCAGAGATATCATTATAAAAAATTCGAGGTTATGTCCACCATTTAATAGCTAAGCAACTGCTACCAAATTAATTGCTATAATACGTTCATTAAGTTTGATATTCGTAGCATTTCATAATTAAAAAAATATCGATAAACTTTACGGCTGAAAATTCGGGAACTGCTTTACAGTAACATGTTGCTAATGAAAGCAACGTTAAAAAA
This sequence comes from Vandiemenella viatica, assembly GCA_031002005.1. NCBI lineage: Eukaryota > Metazoa > Arthropoda > Insecta > Orthoptera > Morabidae > Vandiemenella > Vandiemenella viatica. The sequence continues at coordinate 207,812,127 of JARYHS010008074.1, read as the reverse complement.
CGCTTTAATAAACTTAAATTGCCCATGATCTCTGCTTTACCACGAATACCAATTGTCAGTCCGGCCTAGGCTAAATTTCAATTTAATTAAAACTTTTGCTAATGTTGTTGCTGGGCCAAAGTTTATACATTACGATTTATTTGCTGTTTATGTATTTTAGTTACGATTTTCATTAATGGTCTTTGTTCATGTCCGCTGTACGTGTTTTATTAGTTTATTTAAAGTGTACATCAGGCCAAATAAGTTACCAAATCGAGTATTCTGGCAATTCATTTCTTCGGAGAAGCTCAACCGATTAATAATCTGGAATCTGCATACGTTCTCTGGCCGTTACAGACACTAAGAATTAAAAGTAAAGCATGGAACTGAAAATATGACCATGACCACAAGCTGGCACTAGATTTCAGGCGCAAAGGTGTAGGAATATTCTCTTTTTTTTGAGTAAGGGTATCAGGGATTGGAATAGACTACCAAGAAAAATTATGAATAATTTACCAAAAACGTTGAATGAATTTAAAGCAAAAATTTGCAGAGAGAAAATGTAGGTAGGTGCAGAAAAAGGGGGAAGGAAACTGCCACCGGAGCGTGCGATTCATTTCTATTTAATTAATTAATTATTATTATTACTATTATTATAACCAAAAAGGGACCGTTGTAATTTACTGCAATTAATAACAATAGGTTGACAAACAGATATCCGAAATAAGTTTTATTAGAGAGAAGTACGAGTTGGAATGTGTTACGTAAAACTACAAGTAATTGTAATATACATAAAAAACAATAAAAACAGAAAAGTTATTTTTAAGAGTAGCCTACGAACAAAATTTATGACGGGCCGGATGATACAGAAAAGCATGGGAAAATATAGGCTATCATCTTCATTAGTCAGCAGTTTTCTTCATAAAATGAAATCTGTAAAGATGCTGTGAGGAGGAATGCTTGTCACACAAGATTAACGAAGTTCAATAAAATATTTTCCCGTTTGCAATTTGCTGTTAGGACAGCTTTGGAGCTTAGCACGTATGATACACTTATTATAGCGAATCGTTCTTCTTGTGCAGAGTGCAGAGTGACGCAAATAACGTATTTGCTTATGTAAGGATCAAAGAACGAGGAAAGTATAAAGTTATCCTTTTTCTGTAGGTCGTTATATGCTCGTAGAATGGATAAAATTTCGCGAAAACCAGAGAATCATAGTACCATGAAAATCAATATATGTTTAGCACTATTTTCTGCACAGTTAAATTGCAGTGAAGAATTTATAACAGGCTATGAAACCCTTCACCAGAAAAATTCCTACGTATGAAATTACAACTTTCCTTGACCAAATGCTTAACTTAGATCTGACGTTGTGACTTCTGTATTTACTTTCCACGTGGTGATATGCTCTCTGCTTCACCCCCGAAATCTAAGCATTGATTTCTTCGCTGCGCATAATCTAATATATTAGGAATATTAGAGACATAAAAAGTATTTAATGTGCTACTCGGTTTCAGTAACTTGCAACTTCTTACTTATTTTTTAAATCAGTAACACGTATGATTATAATCGTGAAACAGAGGATCAAACACTGATTTTAAAACTAATCTATATATCTATAAATGAGAAAACGAGAAAGTTCGGATGTGTGTTTGGATGTACTTCTGGAATCAATCACGCCTTAATAACTCAACATATTTAAATGAAATTTGGCATGAAGTCAGTTAATTGCTTGCGAAGTGACATAGGATAGATTTTATCCCTCAAAAACGCATAGTTCTTTTATAAATTGCCATTAATATCAATTGGGAAACAACAAAGAGTTTCCTACTTCGTAGATAGCCGTACCACGTTTACTCTTTGCTTTTTACGTATATCGCAAACACTACTTTTCAGAAATAAAAGCAAAAACCTTCTTGCATATGCAAGTTTGTGTTTAGTTTAAAAGCCATAAAACCGACGCACTTGACAAATAATAGTTTGGAAGCACGAAATATAAATCTGTACTTAACCTTAAGTTCAGGAAGAGAATTCTTCACTTGCATACATGAAATGGCATATCACCTCAGGTATCACACCGTAATTCCGTTCGTAAGCCTAATTTATGCTTCATAATATATGTTAAAAATCAAAGTTTGAAAAAAATATTAAATACTAAGAGTATACCAGCACAAAAGTGACAAAATGGTCGTCCGCGAAGAGGCCGTTTTTGTATGTTCGTGACGAATATGAAACAGTTCGGTTTATTGCCTTTGTTTCTTTTTTTTCTGCTATAGATTCTCTGTAACATTAAACATTATTTTTAACAAACTTTAAAACTTAATGGAAGATAACAAACCCTTTTTTGTTTTTTATCTTAACTTTCTGTAGAAATCAGTGAAATAGTTGCCTATGAAAAAAAAGTGTTTTTTTGCTTACTGTTGAATATTCTGCTAATAACTATTAAATCCTTCACTTAAAACGAATGTATTCAATAGTCTAAGGTAGAAACTTTTCGTTTCGAGAAGCCATGTTAGGAGTAGTTTACACAGCGATACACGTCGTCACTAACACGGCGCTTATGAAAGCAGCTTATTTATTACTCTAATAATTACTAAATTCCCGCTGCCTGATGCTATAACAAGAATATTCAGGTCCAGGTAGCATTTCAACCTAACCACTATCTACGCTAATATTTCCACTACAAAATCAAACGATATGGTCACACTTAACACATTAAACGAATCGGAACTAATTTCGAGTTGTAGCAACAGTTTCAATATGAGGTTTCCTTATTAGCTTAGCATAAATTATCATAATTAATTTTATTATACACCTTCAGTATGAATTACAGCTGGACTAAAACACGCGCACTAACATAATCAGTAATCACTGTATTGCGACGTAAACTTTACTTGCAACATTAACGTAAGAGTTGTACAGCGTAAGTAACGAGCATTTTAGAATACCTTTTTAAATTACGTTATTTTAATAACTGTCATGGTGCTGATGCCATAGTTCATGTGACTGGATGTAGTTCCACATCAATTTATTATTTACTTCGCTTTTACAACCACCATATTACAAAGGTCATTTTTCAGACAGATTTTAGCGGTTGCTTTGTATCACGGTCTGAAATTAATGGGTCAAGTTTATATGGCAATTCATGATGTCACTAACAATCAAATAGTGAATGTATTAATGTGTGGTTGATAGAACCGTTGATATTTTAGCAACAATATTGGTGGATTTTGTGGTTTGGTTGAAATACAGCTTGAAGCAAAATGTCAACTGAAACTTTATAGTAATTTATGATGATTTCATGAGGGCCAGTTTAGTGACATGTATCGCGTTGTACTTAAATTGTATCAAAATATTAATAATAACTCCGGAACAGGTAATATAAATCTGTACTTCAGTTGCGGACGTAAAGTAGTGTGAGATTTCAGGTATCAGACCGTAATTCGATTCGTAATATGTGTCACAATATGTGTGAAATATCAAAATTTGAGTCATAGTACTGATTTCAAAGGAGCTGTATTAACGAAGGTTATGGTAAGTTTGCTACACTGCCTTGGACCAGAATGATTACTAATATTCCATGGTGCACAGTGGATTTGGAGTTCAGAATGTGGTTACCATTGCGAATTCTGACTATAAAGACGTCAGAATGTGCTCAAGAAGTCTACGCCACCAAGGGGGCGTCCATTAATTACGTGGGGTGAAATGGGGTGGGGGGGAGGGGCGAAATCCGGTGAAATCTCACGTAGCATTTGAAACTCCTGAAGGGCAGTATAGCTAAAAAAGAAATCGACTAGGATACCGACTTTAGGGGGAGGGGAGGGGGGTTCTCGGAAGTAGGAGAACTAAAAAAAAGGATCTAAGAAAAACTACAAGGTCGGTAGTAGGGTTGGAGAAGTCCCGTAAAAATCTCACGTCATTTTAGGGGGAGATCTCACTACGGGAGAGGTGGGGGGGTTAGGGATTACGTAAAAACATCTTACGTAATTAATGGACGCCCCCTAAGTGAGTAATGTTTGTAACCGTGTCCTTTTGACGTGCGTTACATCTTTGTTACCTACATCCCGGCTTTGACTAACGCTTTTCATTGAAGATTAAAAGCCAAGGAAACAGATGACCAAACTTTCAACCCTAAAGGAGAATTTTTTCTGCTGGTCGTACTCTGAATAGAAACATAAAATTTTATACCATAACACACTTCAAGCGGACGAAGTCGCGGGTAACTGCTAGTGGTAAAATAAAAATCATTGTACTTTTAAATATGAGATACTCTTCTTTCTTTACTTGACGCAACAACCAAATTTTTCTTACCTACATTGTTGTAGGGTTGTTTAGTATTAAAAATATTGTTCGTAAGATACGCTTTGTGCGTAACTACTCTTTCTTACTGCAAAGTACACGGCTTATTTCTATCAAAAGACCTCGCCAAACTTTTGCATTCACTGCTATTATAGAATTTTTAAAATTTTTGTTGATGGATGGGATCCGTATTAAGATAGGCTGGAAATGAAAAGCATAAGCCGTAATGAAAGAATACCTGGCTACACCAATAGACAGCTCAAGAGACTTATTCCTAAGATTAGTTTGAATTAGATAAATTTATGGCCATAAGTACAGGGTGTCCACGAAAGGTGTCACTGATTTCAAAATGTAAAATCTCGAAAACAAAGATCGACAGAAGAATTCAACAAACGGTATTTTCATCGTATAAGGTGAAGTATTTCATACAGCAGTTTAAACAAACAGTTATTAAAGCTGTTAACTGATAGCGCTATACGCTGTACAGCTCATAACAGAATGCACAAACAAACTCGTCATCTGCAAGCAGTCTTTACAATGAATGAGTAACATCACAATATTCGCCGCTTGAAGTACAGAGGTACCACAAACGCAGAGTGAAATTTGCCATTACATTCTGCAATTTCTCAACGGAACTAGATTCAATAGCCACACAGATCAATTATTCGAGCTCTTCCAGCGTGGTTGGATGGTTTCGGTAGAAAGTGTATTTCAATGTGCCCCACAAAACGTAGTCACAAGGCATCATATCGGTGGAATATGGAGGCCACACCATGCCTGAGCCATCTGTTAATAGATTTTACAACTTTTTCGAAACTTCTGTATGAAATTCTTACAACTTTCGCAATAAAAATACCGGTTGTTGCAATCTTCTGACTATCTGTGTTTTCAAGATTTTACAAAACATGCACACAGCCTGGAGAATTTTCATAAAAGGTTGACTGAACAGTAGTCACTTCGCGATTGATTTAGCTTGCGAACGTATTGTCCGAAGTGGAGTGGCCTATTACAAGCTGCGACACTTTCAGTTACTCGCGCCTCGTGTTCAGACGTAGCAGCGTTATATACAATCACGTTAGTTTCAAAGAGAATTTGTATAGAAATTTGAGGCAAAAGTGTTAAAAAAAAACTGTGAGCACTTTGTGAGTTGTATACTCATAATTTTCTGTGAAATAAACGTGTAAACTTCATTTCCAACCAAGGAAAAAAATATTTTTTTTTAAATATTTACGTGTACAGTAATCAATTCGGTTGGCGGCAAACATTGACGTTGTTAAGGATTTAGTATATCAGTTTGCACCAGTGTTAAAACATGCATAAAGTTGGGTCATGATCATTATTCGCGGTAACACCCGACCACACCAGCTCCATTTACCCTGGCCGCAACTGGGTAAACCCAGATACTTCGTGCTCGTCGTCTAGGAACAAAATATCAATCGCCTTCTGCTGAGCCACAACTCCAAGAATCCTGCAACTTCGTTCCCGCTTCTAACGACGTTCCGTACACCCTGTTAAATACACTAAAATTTATACTGTTGGCTGCTTACGCAGTTGTATCATTATTTGGTAAAATTCATTCTTTTATAAGTTAATTCTTTCTGGTTGTACGTGTTTTACTGTAGTCTTTAATGGTAATGATTCAAATTATCCACTTTTTTTACGTTATTTACGAGTCATAGAGCACCAATTGAGGTACAAATGCAATAGCAGTTCCCTCTTTTTTCCCCAGTGGGACCCATTAAATATAAACACTGTCCGAAACACATTTCCATTAGCATCAGTTACGGCTTTTTGAATATTATTCTCAATAAGCGGTGGCGGGTAAATATTTATGGTGGCAGCCGGTTGGGTATTACAAATAGCGCTCTAATTCCACGTCCGCGGCCTGACATATTGCCTTCGCAGCGCTCCGCTTTGATTTCACAGCAGCGCCTGGCTACGGCACCACTCTCAACCCAGCTACCGCTCTCAACAGACCATTAACCCAAATAATTACTTCTAAAACAGTCACACTAAAAAAAATTAATATGCTAAACTTCAGAAAACTCTGCTATTGGGAAAATCCCCTCAAATGTTAACGGGTTAAGATTTTAAAATCTTTATGCATCGTACGTAATAATAATGAATAACAGTTTGAGATTGTACGCTGTTGATGCGGTCATCTATATAAAAGTAAAGTGTTAGGCCGATTTCTAAGAAAATAAATATGATCTAGATATTATTTCGGCATGGTGCGACGAATGGCAACTTACACTAAATTGTAAAAAGTGCAAGGCAATGTGCATAACTAACAAAAAGAATCCGTTTGTTCAGAAATACAAACTAAACAATTAAGTTAGTGATATTGTCGATTCCGTGAAATATTTGGGTGTAACAGGAGAAATGAACATGAAATTTGACTTGCACATTAATTCGGTCGTAGGTTGACTCAATCCTAGGCTGCGATTCATAGGTGGATTCTTGAAAAATTGTAATGCACAAACAAAGCAGACAGCGTACAAATCACTTGTGCGTACACATTTGTACTACTGTTGTGACATGTGGAATCCGTTTCGTAAGGGGTTGATTGACAGAATAGAGAAAGTAAAAATGAGGAGCCGCTCTACTCGTAGCCTCTTGCTACAGTCCTTATGAAAGCGTCACAAAATTGATTAGTAGATTGGGCTGGGAGTCTCTGGTAGATAGACGATGCACGTTTCGTTTGAGCTTATTGATAAAGATGCGAATACCCATTTTCACTTTTGAATACGGTGAAATACTTTTTCCACCAACCTATTTGAGTCACTATGGCGGGAAAGATAAGTTTAGAGAAATTAGGTGCCACACTGATGCTTATATGAATTTTTTCTTCCCTCGTTCCATTAGGGATTGGAATGCACAGCGAAGAGACTAGTTTTACTACTGCGCACACTCAGCCAGAATTGCAGAGTATATATATAGATGCAGATTCTAGAACACTCAGTTGGTCGCATTCCACGTTAAACTGTAGGCATATCGAAACTCTGTCGCCTGATCATAAGATCGCACAAATTATTTTATCGTTTATTTTAGCGAATGAGTTGTAACTCAATGTTCAAAGCTGCTTTTTAACTTAATCCTCGGTATGGTAGGACCACTTTGTACGCCTTCCAGATCAATGCGTAAACATATCACTTTCAGGCCGTAAGCAGAAATAAAACTCGACCTCTTGTTTTGTTGGCTTCAGCGAACAGTTGTTGAATGACGAAAGTCTGCGCTACTGCCTGGAGAGTGGTGGAAGCGATAAGCGGGTTGCGTGCCGGCTGCCCCTGGCTGGCCCCTCTAATCTGCCGGGCCATCAATCGGCCTCGGCTCAGCGCTGTGCAGAGGTCCAGACTTCCGCTCGCTGGCACACTACCTCGTCCGACAGATAGCTGCTAGCGCCAACCGAGTTTAGACACTCAGATCTTAATGAATTTCGCTGTATTCAAGTTAAAACGATATAAATCTGTTTCGTTATTACATGCAGTTACTAGAGGAAGGTGTGGTAAGACGGAGTAAACCAAACTTCCATTGATTACTAAATAATTCTTGAAAAAAAAAACCTCTTCTAGGTACTTTCCGGGATTTTTTAGTGTAACCAATAAAATGACAGAGTCAGAAGCAACAAGTTTAAGTAAAAATCGTTGTTTATCATTATTATTTTTTTATCTGCTTAACGTCTCTCTAACAGCGAGGTCTTTAGAGACGGGAAAGGATGGGGGGCAAAGAATGGGAAGGAAAGCGGCCATGGCCTTTTGAAGCAAGCATCCCGGCATTTGCCTGGAGTGATATGGGATCCATGGAAAACCCAAATCTGGATTCCCGGACGGGGATTCGAACCGCCGTCCTCCCGAATGCGAAACCAGAACGCTTTCCGTTACATCACCACGCTCGGTTTATCATTATTACTTCCGCGTCTTGTGTGACAAGAGAA
>JARYHS010008074.1:207747152-207802915 GCA_031002005.1 Vandiemenella viatica | reverse complement strand
TTATATACTATGTATTTATAAAAGGTATTTTTTAATGGCGAACCATCTTTTCCCCTTCCAAAATCGATTAATGAGTCATAAATTTAAATATTATATTCTCCGCTTTGGTGAGATCATTAATTAAGAAAGAAATCTGTTAAAATTAATCCCGTAAATGGCAAAATCGTGAACAACCAAGATCACGGATATGCAGTAGTTCCGAGTCAAGCTGCCAGGTTTCACTGGTGTCGATAAGGAGTGGTCGCATTGCCGCTAGATAGCAACACCATATGTCGCAGAGACATTAATGTACTGGGTGCAATTAGGAGCTTTTCGGATATTTTTGTTCTGTTGTAGAACCATTTCAACATTTTTAATTGTTTCGTAGGATGTTGTAACTGTTTTGCTGACTACCTGTTTCATTTGACAAATAATTAATTGCTGGAAATGTGATGGTTCTTCTTTTATCTTTCTACAAATCAGCAGCCTCGCTATTCATCGTATAGAGGAGAAGGTCGAAAGGCGGGCTAAGGTCTAAATACGGGCTACTTGCTGAAAGTGGGGAAAGGGGGTTGTACGCGAGCACGAGAACGACACCAAAAGGAACATCCAGTGGTAGGAGTAGAGTAGTGAGCAAATAAACCTGGTCCGTCACACACGTGCGTTGACGCCAAATTGTTTTACCGGAAAAGTTGCTTTTAAAAAACTCAAAACTTTTCAAGGTGTGTCATCGTTAATTTATCTCTTTCTTACTTATTCGCTAAAGTAAATGGCTTCCACCTTATTTCATAGTACAGGACCTGCGCTTCATGCAGGACACCTGTCCCGTTCGATTTGTTTGTTTTGTAATGGCTGCCGCGACCATCAATTTGATGTACTGTATGGTCTAAAAACGCGCTACCATTGGTTGTACAATAACGGGCTAGCTCTTGACAAGTAAACGCGAAGATTTCAGCATCCCGGATCAACTACCAACTGCTCAAGCTTCATCGTCCAAAAGGGTTAGTCCATATGAGGTACCTTCGATCCCCACCATTGCATAGAAAAAGCAATTGTTTCGCAAGTGCACCAAGACTTGCTTCATAACTGCATCTCCTTTTAGCGAATGGTTGAAGAAAAGTTTGGAGTGTATAGTCTTGAGAACTTGCAAACGATTGTGAAAGTGTAATCAGGTGTCTCGGCAAAGAAAAAGAATCCAAAATTGCCAAGCCAAACCAAAAAGCCCACCAGGTAAGCTCAGCGATGAATTGGACTTGGAAGAATACCATAGGGTCCTTCCCACTGATGACGGCAATGTCGATGACGAGTTGGCGATTTTTATGGGGCATAAACGTGGTGACAGATGATGGCAGAGATGAATGTGGATTCAGTTCTACAAGTGTGAAGATTGGGCAGAGATTAGATGTGCTGAAATATAAAATGAAATATGTTTGTAATTCCTGCAAGTAATAATTTAAAAAAAAGAGAGATTTTTTTAGGAGATAAATTTCCCTTTTTATACAAGTAGCCTATTTGGAACACCTCTTCAAAATGAGTCACTTTACATTATTATTATTATTTATGATCCTTTGATTTTGGAAAATTAAAAATGGTTATTGACGTTTAGAACCGTCAAATCGCCTTCGTGATTGTTTATAGAAGCAAGTGACATCAAAATTATCCATATTGAGTGACCAGGTAAATCAGTAGGACCAAAATAAGAGTGTTAGCCCGTATTTGGAACTTCTCCTATATCATTTATAAAATTTTCGCCCGAGCAGCTTAGTATGTTTGCAAGTGGAGAGCCTACCCATGGTCCCTACGACGTTAGCGTCCAACACGCTCGTCCTGTAGTCGAATGGTCTAATATGCGATCGGTATTTAAATATTTTTTTTTGTGTTTTTTTTTGGTTTTTTTTTGTAACTGCTTTACGTTTCTTTTTAACATCGAGGTCTTTAGAGACGGGAAAGGATGGGGGGCAAGGATGGGGGCAAGGAATGGGAAGGAATTCGGCCATGGCCTTTTGAAGGATGCATCCCGGCATTTGCCTGGAGTGATTTGGGGAAACCATGGAAAACCCAAATCTGGATGCCCGGACGGGGATTCGAACCGCCGTCCTCCCGAACGTAAGGCGAGAACGCTAACCATTACACGGCCCGCTCGGTGGTATTTAAATAAAATCGCTCTGTCTAACCTCCTGGAAAATAATGAATTAAGTGTGTTGTAACCTCCACAACCTAAAAGTCAGCTGCACCTCCTGCATAAGGTTGATTGACAGACGCAGGAGGGTAAGTACCTTTCCGCCGTACATCTGACTTTTTTGTTTATATGACTGTTGTTAAGTGTACTACGTTGCTTTGTGTTGTGTACATGAAGATGAAAGAGAGGAAAGGGCCAGCGAGGCCTAATCTTCCTAAAGATATCAAGAAAACCGTCCCGTTTAAGCTTTCAAAAGTGCTAATTAAGGGCAAAGAATCGCTAAAAATTGAAATAACTGTGAATGGAGTAGCACAAAATATGGAACTAAAAATAGTGGAAAAAAAAAAACAAGAACAGAAGAAGAAAATAGATGGAAGAAGCTTCTGACATCTAGAGTTAACCATCATTTAAGATTTTACCTCAGGGATAATATGTACCACAAATACACAAAAAGTAATATTTGAAGGCAATAATTAAGTATGGAACGGAGGAAAACTAAGTCAGAGATACAAAAGTAGACTGCTGCTCACAGATACGACATGTACTGTCTTACTTGGATGAAACTGATTAATAGCGAGAAAATTTAGCATAGCAAAAGTAGTCCTTACTGCCTCGGTTATATAACAAGATGGTTACCACCATACTTAAATATTGGAATTTTTTCCTTGTCATATAACTGTACCTCAGAAAATAACAGGTTTCTGAAAGAGGGCAACAGCTTCATTCTGCAGATAAGGCCTACTTTGAGTGCAGTAATGATTTATTACGTATTAGAATGAGACAAAGGTAAATGCTTCTTTGTCTACAGAATTTCAGTGTACTGTATTGGCCAAAGGCGAAATACGTTGCTATGGTGGAGCATTCAGTTGCGGTATCAACTGATTCATTGGTAATGGTCTCAACAGTGGCGACTATACCAGTACCATACAGAAGTACAAATCAATTAGTTTTTTTTCCTTCCAACATTACTCATATTAGGTTCACAAATAAAACTCCCGATCACCTGTTTCAATCAAAGTTCATCCCTTCTCGCAGCATGAAAGATATTGCTTCTCCACTGGCTTCTAGGTACAAAGATATTCGGGGAAAGAATTGTAATCTGATGAGATTCAATTCCACAATCCTTGTACATTATTTGTTATTACAGTTCCTGGAATGCCTTAAACATCTACTTTTTTATTTGCTGTTTTTTTCAGGACGTTTGATCATTCACTTTGATAGAGTGTATTATTTTTTGTGATTACGATATTTCCGAAAATAGTTTAGCTTGCTGCTTATATAATTACTCTCAAATATTTTTGATATTACCGAAACTTGACGGAAATAAATTACGTATCGTTTCTGTGTAAACGGTTTCTTTTTCAATTTTCAAATTACTATTTAAATAATAAAATGATTTCCATGTTACAGGTGTTTCAAGTTAAAGACAACATAGTCAACCGGTGGTAAGTTTACACGACTCAACGTATCATCAGAACCAATAGCGATATCAGAGCGAGTGTATCGATGCAATGAACACGAGCGCATGACAGTTTCGTGATGAGTCTGGTAGTTGTTTAGACCTGTTCCAACTCGTTAAGGAAAATTCCTCTACTTTTCCCCACTTGAGGGGGAAATTAAGTGACGATAAATATCGCTGGCGATATCGCATGTGTGTCATTAAAATATGAACATTCTTTGCGCAAAGGTCGATTCGTAATAACCCAGTTTTTATTTTACTTGGTGTATTAAGACTTGTCGATGTAATTAGCATTGTTAGAACGTGGAGTATAACGAACGAGAAGGAATTTGGCCATGGTCCTCTGAAGAAACCATCCCGACATTTGCCTACAACGATTTCAGGAAACCACTGAAATCTGGATTGCCGGATCGGGGATTGATCCTATGACCTTTCCACGGTGGAACTTTGCCGTTCACCAGATGAGATCACTATTTATTCTCAATCTGTACTGTAAAAACACTATCTTTGTTACATAAATTTTCTTAAAAATGACTTTGAAGTCACTCCAGCGGAATGAGCAACTGGTTCGGCTTCTGATATGAAATTCTAACGGGCTTTATTTCTAGGTGTTGAATGATAAGCTTCGTAAATTGACCTTTTTTTGCAGCGTATCGCCCTTCAAGCACAGCATTACTTTACTCTAGGGAAATAGCTGAATGTTTGTTACCAAAATCTCACTGTAATATTCGGTTGTAATTTCCTTATTTTAATCATGTTAGTTATCAGAATTAAATTACATACTGGAGATATTTTTGCCAACTAGATTTTTCTGCAGGAATCGGCTAAAATTAGTATCCTGGATAATGCGTAAAATATACCAAGAACCAGAATCACATCTTTAAAGAAAATCATTAACAAAAGTATAATTCCAGATTGCTAATCATCCGTGATATATTATCGTACTTCTGAGAAGCAAAAAGAGTCTACACTAGAAGTGAACGTCAATTTTAGGAGTTTAGAGAATTACTGCCATGAACAAGACTCAAAGCGATACCTTGGTTTGATTACGGTCAAGTTATATTTTTTTTCAGCCCATCGGCATCCATCCAGTATCAGAGGGTTGTTGTTTGGAATCGATAGTTTCGGCCCTGTGTGGAAAAAGTGATACAATTTTCAGTGTTCAGGCTTGACTTGCTTCTCCACGGACGCCGCTGTTGCCAGGTCTGGTGTTGCTGCCATCCTTGGTAGATACAGACGCACATCACAACTCAGCAAATTAATTTTTCCTTACATGTGCGATATGACTACTGGTGATGAAATGCAGCCATCAAATAGTCAGTCACTATTATTTTTTTTAAAAAATTGTTATCTAAATTCACTCCTAATTTTTACCTTTTCTCTGAAGCCTGTTATTCATTTCCACCCCACTTCCAATTCAATACTCTGACCCAATGTTACCGTAGGTAAACAAAAAGAAGATTTTTATCCCAGAAAATCGTCCAGGCAGACATCTCCTATCCCAAAGATAGGTACAAATTCATTCGTCCTTAAATCCCGTTACGTATATATTTATACATGATACATGGTACATAATAGTTAGTTGAACATGCAATTATAGAAATGTTAGTAAAAAATAAGGGATTTGATACCGGAAAAATTAATAGTTTGGGTCAAGAATGGAGCTGCAGTATAGTTATTAGTATGAAGTGATATGATTCAATTGTATTTTGAAATATTAGTTATACGAGCATAAAAACCTTTTTAATTTATTATAAAACAATTTTACGAATTAGTTTTTTCATATATACGCCGCATTTCTGAAAAAAAAAACTTTAGAAGCATAATACTGAAAATAGTGATAATAGATAAAATACATGGTAGTTGAATGACAATACAGTAAAATGCCTAAGCAAATGAAGTTCAGCCATCAGTTTTCAATTATCACTGTATTTAACCTGGAAAAAATACTTGTTTCACAGATGCAAGCATGGATCCAATTGATCCAGCAAACTTCGCAATCTCTTTAATTTTTGTTGGGGTCCTATTGACAGCCACACATACATATTTTTAATGAAAAATTATTATAGGCAGTCTAAATAAATGTAACCATAATATCGAAATTAATTTCTTTTCACAGCGAATTGTTTGAATTCAGAGTACATATAATCCTGTAGGTCTCGGGAAACATATGGTGTCTTATTATTTTTATTTTTCTGTTGGCTTATGACAGTAAAGATTATTCTAGAAATATTTTTTGCAGTTGAATACAAATTTCGTGTTATATTTAACTAAGAATATTTCTTCAAATAAACAACTTTTATCAAGATTTGTACTAATCATTTGCATTATCCATCGTTGATACCAGTAAATGTTATTACGATTTCCGTATAAATCACCTTAGCAATCATGGCTCTTATTTTCCTCCCAGAACCACTACAAAATGCAGATTTGTCCGATACACTCTTTCGAGAAGTCAATTTTGTTTATTTTGTTTTTGTTTACGGCTTTACGACTCGTCGACATCGAGGTCATTAGAGGCGGGAAAGGGTTTGGGGTAAGGAAGTGGAAGCAATTCGGCCGTAGCCATTTGTAGGAATCATTCTGGCATTTGCCTGGAGTGATTTGGGAAACCATGGAAAACCCAAATCTGGATGCCCGGACGAGGATTCGAACCGCCGTCCTCCCGAATGCGAGGCCAGAACGCTAACCGTTACACCACCATGCTCGGTGTATTATTTCTAAGTTCTGGCTAGTTAGTGATATCTTTCATCTTTATTGAAAGTTTAATCCAAGGTTCTCGCTGTTATGACTGGATAAATCGCGAAATGTTGCTCTTGGATTATAAGATGCGACTGTCTCTTAATTAAAATTGTATGTTGCTGATCCCGCGGTTCAATACAAAAAGCCATAAGTCTTAAGATATCAACATCCAACTGATGTCCGCCGACGCGACGTGAGGTGGCATTCGTATTCGTCCAGCTGTGGCCGTCTTACCTGCTAGTAATGGGCGGTTGCGTGAAATATTGACTGCAGTCTGGTCGGACACGCGTCAGCTCGCTGGCGACACGCCTTGCGGATTGGTCGACCATGTACCTCCACAGTCCACTCAAGTCGGCGGTCCGCCTACTCTGTTATTAACCAGCACATTACAGCTCTGGCATTGCATTCCCCCTGAAGCTTCAAACTGATACAGCTGGACAAGTATTTGAACGCACCAATGTTGATAAAAAATGAACACTTGAATAGTTACTTGTATGACATGATGACAACTGGGATGATTCTCTTTTGTCTTCCACAGAGATGTAAGCGAACGTGTTACTCTTTATGTTGTGTTTGTGTTTAATGTATTGTGTTGAGAATGAATGAAATATGAAAGAAGGGAGAAGACAGGCATTGGACCACTCAGACCTTATCTTCCGGTAGGCGCCAAGGTGGCAGCCAAAATTAACGTCCCCATGTTGGACTAATCACCATCTACAGTGTCGTATGTCCTCAGTCCACACACTGCGGAGGGGTGTGAGATTTAACTCGGGACAGTCTGCTGATTAGGATTTCTGTATTACCACCCCTTCTATCATGCCGATCACGTCGTTTTAGAAGTTTCTACCACCACCAGGACACGAATCATCTAACGCCAGGTCAGGCGCCGGACACCACCACAGTGCTACAACTACTTGAGCCAAAACAAAAGAATTTAACTAAATAATCAATAATTTTCTTCTACTACAAGGCAGATTTTTCTAATTCCTCGATCATGATAATTTCTTTACCATATACGCAGTCTGATGCGCACGAAGCCTATAACCTTCTGCTGCGTTGAAAATCCTGTCCGCTGATGCGTCGAAATAAATGATGATAACGTGATTGCATATATGTACTATAGAAAGGATAAAACAGATGTCTGGTAAATTTCTTCCCATTTCGTATAATCTGTACAGCAGCAACGTCAGGTCGATCTTCATAGTGTAGAAGCGGATCTGGTTACAACATCTTTGATCAATATTCTTAAATCAACGTTCCGAATTCCAAACGATTTCGTCATTAGACCGTTAGAATATTTCCTTTCTTGTACGATTTTATTCGACGTAAACTTAACTGGAGTCTTCTGTTTTTCTTCGCGTCACTACCACTTATATTTGCAGTGATATTGCACACGAAAATAACACGGTCGTATGCATTCAATGACAATGATCTGGCTTATGGTGTCTATCAGTCATTTTCTTTGTGCATTAAATGTGAAAGAAAACACCTGTGGTTTTGAGTAAAAACAACTGAGCTGTGATGAACAGCTGATGGAAATGTCGAATCAAAAATTAGTTAACCAACATTTTTGTCTGTCATCAATTATCTCCTTCATATACTATAATCTTTGACGTCCTCTATAGTTTTTTGCTTCAACTGTTCCTTCACCAAACAAATTAGTCAGTCCCATCTGTGTTATCATGTGGCTGGCCTTCCATTCTTTTTTGTTCTTTTCAACAAAGTAAAAGAACTTTGTCGACCATCTCGATGATCATTTTCACAACACATTGATTTGGTACGGTACTTTATCTGTCCACTTACTCTTCAACATCTTTCTCTGGTTGCACATTTCAAGTTCTTCAATTATTAATACTATTATTTTACGTCTCGTTGCAGTGTTAGGTCAATATTTGAAAC
Organism: Vandiemenella viatica; assembly: GCA_031002005.1. Classification (NCBI taxonomy): domain Eukaryota; kingdom Metazoa; phylum Arthropoda; class Insecta; order Orthoptera; family Morabidae; genus Vandiemenella; species Vandiemenella viatica. The sequence goes on along the minus strand of JARYHS010008074.1, from coordinate 207,794,657 downwards.
TGAAAGATTTTTCCTTTTCCATAATGCTCTTTTCGTCACTGTTGGTATGATTTTCACATTACTCGTGTTTCAGCCACTAGTTGTAATTTTGATTCGTAAGTAACAGAATTCATGTACTTTCAGTGTTACATCTGCTCCCATCTGCTCCCATTCTTTATGTTATTGCTGTCATTTCTGTTATATTTCACGACTTTCATCTTGACTTGTTTGATATCTAGCCGAAATTTTCCAAGAGTGTTTTGTTCATTATATTCAGTAATTTCTCAATATACTCTGCTGACAGAAGTGCGTTATCAGAATATCGGAATATACCGTTTCATCATAAACACTTGAGACACATTCAAATTATTCTTTTGTTTCGCTTATTTCTTCCTCTAAATATAAATTGAATATTAATTGGGATACACTAGATATATCCTGATCCTCTATTTTTAATTATAGTTATCTGATTCTTATTTAGATTATATATTATTATCTCAATATTCTAAACATATCTTCATTCAAACATTTTGTCCCGTCTAACATTAAAAGCCCCGGTTTTTCGTAAATCCAAACTGATCTTCAGCTAATATCGCTTCCACTATCCATCTAGTCTCGTGTTTCTAGTCTTCTGTATACAACAAATTTGAAAAATGTGGTGTTATTCTTATTGTGTGATAACTTTTAACATTTGACAGCTTGTGAATTCTGCGGGATGTAAAGATAATACTTTTATAAACATCACTAGTTTAAGCCCGTGACCGTTTTTTGCGTAACATCACGGGACCAGAATAGTTCTAGTTTTTAGGGTCAAAGATTATGATAGGTTTACCTGACCTGGCCAAAATACGAACTAGTGTTGCACCGTTAGAATGAATAAAATGTATTTTGCGTGAAGAACTCAGAAATATAATAATAGACTTATTAAACATAGACAAAGACGATCGCGCTTTCGTTTAATTGTTTCAAACGTCGAGGTCTCTTGACTGGAACTGGCGGAAATACAGTTTTATTTGACTCTAAAAGTTCACTTTGCTAAATTTGAAAAATTTCTTTTAATTTGAATGGTGTTAGATCGGTAAAGACAGATTTGTGCCGACAGATGCGGCCCGACTATTTGATGCGTTTCCAGTATGTTACTACACGATAACATGTTATTTAACTCATGTTACTTAACACCATTACTACAGTGGTGGTTTAGTTAACTACAATCAAAGTAAATACATTATGGATTATCAACCTTGCAGAAATTTATTGTCCTTTGGAAATTAAGTGTCATTTATTTGGTACAGAGGCAGCTCGATTAGTCACTTATTGATGCTCCAGTAGAGATGTCACTGTAGACAATATTCTTTGTAAAAACTGTTACAATTTTTTAGAAGTTTACCGTGGCGATCGTTATTGAAGATTTGTACTTTAACATCACCTGACCGTCACACTCTGGAAAAACAAACATAAAGTTATCCATGACTGGAAAGAGGCTCAGAGAGTTAAAGTTCAACCTTGTTGAATGTTTGACCTTGTGAATTGTTTATAGTCATAGCAAAGGCAAGCATGACAGGAAACTGCCTTCGTTTCAGAATGAATGGGAGGTCAGAATTGTTTGGAGCAAGATTAACACACGGAATGAATACTGAATTTCCTTTTGCAGATCCAGTAAGAACTTTAGCAAAAATCAAATTCGGTTTTAAGTCTTTGACAATCAAGCGAGTGCCATTGCACACTGTACAGGACTCGTTTTGTGTTACGATTCCGCAGTAGCATGACAATTGCTCCAAGTTTTAGTCTCAGTTGATGTAGTGGCATTCCTGAAGGCCTTCGATTATTAAAAAACTCTATGGGATTAATTTCTGTGTCTTTGATACTTAACTGAAGTAGGTAATGCTTTTCAAGAATGTCCAAAATTCGTTCATTACTTTCATAAACATCATCATTCTTTGGACATAAAATGGCCCTTTCAGAAAAATGAAGGACACCTTCTTGTGTCAATGTTTCCCCAAATTACGGTAAATAAATGAAAAGCTGTTTTATATGTTTTAAATTGGTTAAATAAAGTATGTACTTATTTTAATCAAATAATAAAACGAAGAAAATATTATATTTACATGTTGTTAATACTAAATGCTGTAGCTAAGAAGCTAAAAAATTAACTGAACTAAAGAGGTACACATCGCGTATAAGTAGTCATATTCTCAATGATTTAAATGTATATTAAAATCTAAGTTTAATGCTTGCTCATTTCGTAGTAATTCAAGTTTCTTCAAGTCGACATGTTACTGAAATGTACTCCCACGTTTTCAGTTGCTTAGGTATTAAACACTGCATATTCTACAAATTCTGCTTGCTGTTCATTAACGGCAGGAATATCGTTGTCAAAAGCGTTGTCTTTTCTTCAAATAAGTAGGGGAAGAAAATATTTTATTCACGTGGTTTAAATACTAAATGCTGCAGCTAAAGGTAAAAATCAAGTGAATTAATGTGTTTCACATCGCGTTTATATAGTCAATATCCTTTAAATCTATAGAAAAAGTAAGCTTAGCGCTCATTTAATAGCTATCAAGTGTATAAACTTTGGTTACAAAGTCGACATCTTCCTGGAAAATAGTTGCATGTTTTTTTAACAGTAAATTTTATCGGTATGTTTTTTTTAACTATGAAATTCTATCAAAATCAAACCTAATTTGGTGCTTAGGTATTAAATTGTGGACATAACCTCGAATTTCTTGTAATGGTATCTCTGGTCGCTGTTTTGCGAGTGAAGGCTGTTCCATGACGTCACCATTTTTCAGTCAATAACTATCGAGGTGACTGGATGACCTTACGAAATTATATAGTAGATTTCACATCTCTTCTGTTTCTTTACTTTTTTATATTAGTTTGAATATTGTTAGGATTTCATCCTTCCCTAGGCATCTTAGGAGTTATGAATGGTTCTCATCAATTCCTGCTGTCTTGTTTAAGTCCTGATTTTTCAGAGCTCTGTCAAATTCTGTACTAAATAAAAACATCTGGTAATTCATCAGTGTCGACGTACAGGTAGTCTTCTGTTGGTGGCACATTGTTGTTCAAACGATTCCCGTCACACAGTTTATCTATGTTTCCGTTCCTTTTGATAGCTCTAGAGTTTTCCTTTCAGCATCTTTAATTTTTATATATCTTTTCTTGGTTTCTCCAAATTCAGTTTGATCCACCTGTAGCCCACAACTACCTTGCCTATGATCATTTGTTTATCTAATTCTTCACACTTTTTAAAACTGGACGAGAAGATTTTATTTTTTCTGATAACTTTACGCCTCATCGACGTCGAGATCATTAGAGGCGGCAAGGGGTCCGTTTAAAGGAATCACCCCTTCATTATCCTAGAGTCATTGCGGAAAACCATACAATCGAAATGCCAGGTCACTGCGTTACTACTCACTTACCACAATCGGTCGGCTGAGAAAAACCTGAGAAAATACACATTAACCTTCTGATACTGAGATCACCATGCCAAATGCCACTTAGATTTTCTTCGCGATTGCCAACTATTACTTTGCGGATATGGAGAATGTAACTAAGGATTATAGCACATACAGGAGTCAAAATTCTTTATACTGTCTAGCATTAAGGTCAGATTGACAATTTGCATTGTTTCGTGTTACTCAAAGCAAGCTGTTATGTCATCCAAAGACGACTCTGGTAAAATATAAGTCTCTTCTCTATCAAAGGTATGAAAACAGCTCGTAAAAGTGGTATTATTTCTTGAGTTAATTTCTTTAATATTTCTAACTGTTTGCCAAGCTGAAGCTTTGTTCATGCAGAAATCATTTAGTCTATGGGGATATCTCTTATCGGCAAACATCAGTAAAGGGTAAAGATCGGTCTAATGTTCCTAGCATTCCGCATTTGATGAATCAGTTTTATTTTACATAATGAAACAACAAGTCTATTAATGTATCAGTAACATATTAATGTGAAACGCTGTCTCAAAATTTAGCAGATTCCAAATAAGATTTGTGCGTAAATGTGCTTTTGGAACAAGTCTGTTCGTTATTCTCATGAGACGAACGAGCTTTCTCTTGCGAAAACTTCTTGTATTTTTATTTCTTGTTTTCCGACATATTTTCTCCTTCTCCGCTGGGAGCCTCAAAGTTAGTCTAAGAAGCTGGCATTCAGCAGCAGAGGAAGGAAACAACAAGCAGGCAGGGGAGCGCTGAGCGCGCCAGCTGAGCTGGGCGCCCCGTCGCTTTACGGCGCAACTTTGTATGGATGTTGCGTGCGCCTGTAATGTTCCTCGGAGATACCTTTTATGACGCCAATCAAAACTTTACGGCTTCACAGGTGGTGCAACTCTTTAGGCTTCATTGTCCCTCGAACGTATATTGGGGGAGGATTTGAGGGTTTCATAACGCTCTCTCAAGAGATGGGATTTTCTCCACGCAGCTTTTGCCATAACCTGTTTATTTACGCTGAGAAATGTAGCACGCGTCAGAAGAAATTGAGGCATTCGAAGCTTCACGCAACTGGTCGATAATCTCGAACTGTTATTTGTTGAGGGGATAGCAAAGATCCTATTGACTAGCGTGTTACAGTTGTGATCACTTGAATGTAGGTTAAATGTGATAATAAATAAACAAGTATCATGAAAGAGCTGGAAAAGGTGTTGAAGCCATGTGGATGAGGAGAGGATATAATTTAAGTTTGAAAATATAGTTTGGTACCTAAAAAGGAAGAAGGAGAAATAAGTTTGTTAATGGTATTATTCATGCAGAAAACGCTCAAATCAGTGTGGAAAGTAGAGTATGTAATAGATAGATGTATGCATATAACATCCGTTTGAGTCGCAAATAAATATTTCGAACAACTCAGGAAGCTCAATGGGATCAATTAGGTGTAAAAATTTCCGCAAAATTCTGTTAATTGTGATATTGTTATGCCTCACTAAAGGCAACATAAGAAGGTTTCTTTTAAAATTGTCCGTAGATGAAATTTCATTTCTCCCATCGAATGACTAATGATATAATCGTATAGACAAACACACAGCATGAAAGATAAGAACTAACGAAAACCTTATATAATTCCGAATAGAAATCGATAGTAAGATAGTAGGATTTAGAGGCTCAAAGAAGGCTACTAGGCGGTTACGACCAGATGTATCTAGTGGGTTGCATCGTAACATCTAGTTTTTAGCGTACGTCCATAGTTGGTAAATAAATGCATCAGCATATTTAATATGATTTTCTAGTAATATGAATTGTTGTGTAGATATACTTCAGTTTCGGAAGGTACTGATATTTGAAATTATTTCTATACTGTTTCAATCAGTCTTTATAATTACTAGATTGTTAGTAATCAAATTAAAATGTTGAACTGTTTGCTTTTGAATACAATCATCGAGTTTCTAGATGTATCAGCGTATAGCTGTACTCTGATTGGCTGGCTTTTCAGACCTCTTTCTGTAATTTACATACTGAAAGACTAACGCAAGCCTAGCGCTGAGAAGTAAGACCAAATTTTAATGTTAAATAATCATGCATCAGTCCATTTCCGCATTAAGTCACAATTTCTCATTAGCATGCTGAACCTATTTTTAATACATAGCAGCTAGTTCACTTAGTTTAGAGATGTAACTACTTGGTTAATATTTTAGTGTAATTTGATATATCTTTGGTGACAGGAAACACCCTGTCTATTCAAAAGTAATTATTACTTCTAATAATGTTGCAACCGGTCACATCAAGATAAGTTCAGGAATCAAGAGGTAAATTGTCTGTTGACCGATATAACCTGCAATCGACGGATAAATTTCAGGACTAGATAAGCTGCTTGAACATTTATTCTGCATGGCGCCTCGCCACAGAACATGAGTCCATCTTCGTTGTTAATCCACATACTATAATTTTAAAACGGCTGACAGCATATGTTTAGCTAATGGGTGACAATAGCGTATAATTAATGACAGTAAAGATGATGAATAGTTGTTGACAAGCTATAACAACGTTCTTGAAATATTTACGCAATGAGTAACAATTAGTATAAACTATAAATACAGTATACAAAATGATTGTCGGGGTTTCAAAAAATTCCTACACTTAGCACAATTGAGATACGAATATGAATATTATTTTGATGTGTAAAGAAACTCATCAAGTTTTTTTACATCCATTACAAATGTTCGATATGTGCGCCCTGTGTCACTCTGCACACATCTATGGTATAGTTCATTTCATCCCGCACGAGACGCAACATGTCATCAGAAATCAAAGGCGGCTCTGATCCGTTCTCTCAGTTACGGGATAGTCGCAGGCAGAGGATGAAGATAAACTTGATCCTTGACGTAACCCCACAGATAAAAATCACATGGGGTTAAATCTGGTGAACGCGGTGGCCAAGCCATCATTAGGTCACTGTCGGCTCCGCGTCATATCCATCGTTGCGGCAATTGTTCGATGGAAATGAGGTGGAGCACCATTTTGTTGTAATATGAAATCATCCACCTCTTTCAGCTGAGACAGCAACCACTCAGAAGCCATATAGAGGTACGTTAGTCCTGTTACTGTCTGTTCATTGAAGAAGAACGGGCCGTACACTTTCGCCTTGGAAACAGCAGCGAACACACACACTTTTGGAGAATCACGCTGGTGTTCAATAAAAGCACTGGGATTTTCTGTCTCCCAAATCCGAACATTATGCTTGTTAACTTTCCCGCACAAGTGAAAGTTCGCTTCATCACTAAAAATGAGTTTTTTACAAAACCCATCTTCTTCCATTTTTCTTGCATAATGTTGCAAAACGTGAAACGTTTGCGATGGTCGTCAGGTGTTAAAGCCTGAAGCAGCCCTAGGCGATAGGCTTTCATTTTTAGGCGTTTTCGTAGCACGCGCCAAACTGTGGTTTGCGGAATGTTCAGTTCTCTGCTTCTTCTTCTTGTTGATTTCCGCAGGCTACGTGGATAAGCTTCTCTGACGCGGTTCACGTCGACTTCCGACACAGAAGGACGCCCACTGCTTTTCCCTTTGCATAAGCAGCCCTTCTCCACGAACTGCGCATACCACATCCAAATGGAATTGTCTGAAGGTGCATCCTTCATAAATTTTTTTCGAATGTGCCGTTGGACAACGGTAACTGACTGACACACGTGAAAATCTAGAGTGCTAAAAGCCTTCTCTATAGCGTTAGCTGCCATATTGGAAACACTGACATCTGGCGGAACAAAACTTAACTACAAGATTAGCGGCTGCTACAAAACAAAACTTTGAGAGTTTGTCTATTCATCCACGTATAGATTATGTATGTTTAGTACACAGCCGGTAAAAAATTCATGAAACCCGGACAATCATTTTTAATCACCCTGTATTAAAATTTCCTGTGAAAAATAGTTGCAACCCTTGTAGCCAAATAGAAGGACATCAGGATATAGGTGTAAACTCCTTAAAATATTGTAAAATAAGTCTACAAGATGGTAACGTTATCAGAAGAAATATGAAGGCCTTTGGATGACGTTACACATTTCCTATGATCTCGGAGAATAAATGAATGGAAAATAGGATTACTACAGCGGAAAACTGAAATAATATTGTACGTTGCATATTGTAAAGTTAAGCGCAAAAATAAATTGATTATTATTCTTTATGTGCTGATATAAAGGAGTATAGAGGCGACTGATTTAGGAAGTAATCTATGGGCATGTCACACAAGTCCTTGATTTTTGAACAATTATTAGAAGACACCAATGCTGCTACAAGACAATCGAGGCGATTACTGGTACATAAAAATTGTATTTGAAAACACAATGAAAAAATATCTTAAAAATTTGTAATACAATCTTACAAGCTTAAAACTGAAAATAGCGGTAGCATTTTATTAATTCATTGTGCTATATCTCTAATGGTGTTTAAGTTTCGTAAATATAGATGAGGAAGCATGTACTCCTTGATATTACTCAAAACTGATTTCCACTACATTACCGTTACTTTTAAATAAACATATTTGTATAAAATAAAGGAAATTATTCATCAATCGTAATTATGGTTTGTTAAAGCATGGCATTTTGTTGGTGTATTATGTTAAACTTTACCGAATGTTGTGTTAGCAACCATATTTCAGTCTGTTTTCGATGTAAGGAAATTGTTTATTTTGTTGAATGCAATGTCAAAAGTTTGTAAATTATTTATACTTTTATTTGAGATTATTTCCATGTAATGCAAATTAGTTATAATTATTTTGATTACAGCTATTTGTTTGAAGTTCTTGAAGTGGGTTGAGTCAGGGATTTTGTATGAGGCTTATACACTTTTGCTATAACAGAGCCAAGTCACTTGAGATAATGCTGAGTCCCAACTAGTGGTCCGTGTGCACCAAGGGCTACGTGAGGTTTCTTCATGGCGAACGCGCGGTAATCACTAAAATAATTGTAAACAATACGCATTCATTACTATTGACAAAATATATTTAAGGCAGTCAAACTGTGTGTGTGATTATATTACTGTAATGCTATGATTAGATAAAACACAGTTATCACATTAGCAAAGAATCAATAACATTTTTACTACCGTTTTCCGCGATGTAAGTTTGCGAAAGAGATTTTTTGACCACCACAATCCTGAAAACCAAACATCGCAACCAACTTCAACTTCGAAAATGATTTTATATTGAAGCTCAGTAAACATCAGTTAAATTTCTCAGATTTGTGCAAAGGGAAATGTCCAATTAAACTTTTAAACACTCGTAATTTTTATTATTATAACACTTTTCTACATTTTTTGGCTTTATGTGAAAGTTTTTACTGGATTATTTTTGAATTAATCTCGAAACCTGGTTTCATTTCCTTGTTTATTATTTCAGCTGTAAGGGGCGCGTGACGCTGAACTCTTTCTTGAAGTGGTACTCAGGGAAACTAACTGGGAACCACTCTGCTCGGCAAAAGCTATACAAATTTTTTCATTTAATATTCCTTTGCAGCAACTGGCAGTTTCAGTAATTTCCTTAATTGCAAGTTAATTTATTTGTATTAAAGTTAATAATACACGAATGCAATTGAATTATATTCCTTTTTTATATTGTCGCGTTGCAACCGGGGCAGGTGTGAATTCGAAGGTTACTTGTCAATGAACACAGCACTTAAACTGAGAACAGGTTTATTGAGAACTCAAACATACACGCAGCACTGACTGCCTCTTGGGCAGAATGCTCTTCTATTTATACACAGATAGAACGTACTAGAGATTACAAGAGTAGTTAACAAATGAAATGTGTAGAAGTTACAAGTGACCTTAGGAAACATGTAGAATCTTCTGGAAATAATAAACAGAATTAAATAATTTTTGTCAGTGGGCGGGATTGAACCGGCGACCTTCGGTACCGCAATTCGTGACGCTACCCGCTGCGCCATGCTGGCAGACGGTACACTGGCGTTCATGCGGCATTGCTCCCTCTCCTGAGGAAAACAGCGTCCCGCTGTTAGATTTCTTTTGGGGCACGCTGAAGTGTCCTGGATCTTGATCTTGTCGTGGGTCCTCTGTATGGCAGTTCTGGAGGGCCCCTCCCGGTTGTACTATTATCTTCCTGTCCGACTTCCTCAGTATCCAAACCGTCCTCAGAGTCCTTGAACAAGAAGCTGGTTGTGCCTAGCTGCTCGTCAGGATTGTAGTAAGGCTTCATGCGGAGGACGTGAACAATGTCCCTTCGTTTTCGTCGTTTCGAAGACGGCTCATAATCCTCGACTTCGTATGTGACGTCTGACCGGCGGCGTATGACACGATACGGACCAAAGTACCGCTTCAGTAACTTTTCTGATAGCCCAACCTTCCGGACAGGGGTAAAAATCCATACGAGATCTCCGGGGTTGTACGCAACAGGTCGGTGCTTGCCGTCATACCGCTGACGGTCCTTCTCCTGGGTGGCCAGTGTTCGTATGCGAGCCAGCTGTCTTGCTTCTTCGACCCTGGTAATGAGCTGTTTTATATAGTCATCCTGAGTGTCGTCCGGCTGGAATGGGAACAGCGTATCCATTGTGGTCTCAGCTTCACGGCCATGGAGCAGAAAAAAACGGAGTGAAGCCTGTCGTATCTTGCCTTGCTGTATTATAAGCAAATGTGACCACTGGCAGTATTGTATCCCAATCCTTCTGCTCAACATCCACATACATCGACAGCATATCGGCTAATGTCTTGTTGAAGCGTTCTGTGAGACCGTTTGTCTGAGGGTGGTATGCAGTTGTCATCCTGTGGACAACGTCGCATCTTGACATGACCTCTGATACTAGTCTTGACTGGAATACCTTTCCACGATCGGATATCATCACACGTGGTGCTCCATGCTTCAAAATAATGTCTTCTACTAGAAATTTTGCAACCTCTGGAGCTTCTGCAGTCGGCACAGGTTTGGTGACAGCGTAGCGCGTGAGGTAGTCGGTGCAGACTATTATCCATCGGTTACCGGCTGTCGACTTCGGGAACCTCCCTAAAAGGTCGATCCCAATTCGGTGGAATGGAACTGCTGCAGGCGGAATTGGTACTAGATGACCTGGAGGTAATTGCGGCACATGTTTCCGTCGCTGGCACTCTTTACAGTGACTCACATAATGCTTGACAGATCGGTAGAGACCCTTCCAGTAATACCTGCGTCGGATTCGGTCCAGGGTCTTCACAAATCCCAGATGACCGGATATTGGAGCGTCGTGGAAATACTTGAGAATAGCTGGCTGGAGATGAGCTGGAACGACCAGAAGCCACTTGGGGCCTAGTGGATCGTAGTTGTTCTTATACAATGTCCCATCTATCAATTGAAACTCTCCTTTGGCCGGTTCTCCTTTCTCCAAGGCGTCTATGGTTCTTAATAACTCTGAATCTTCCCTCTGTTCAGCTGCAACGTCACCTAATTCAGCGAGGGCTGAAATTCCATTCATGCTGTTGTGTTCTATTAAAGGATTCCTTGAAAGGCTGTCGGCATCCTTGTGTTTGCGTCCGTTTTTGAATACCACCGTGACGTCGTACTCTTGAAGTCTAAGTGCCCATCTTGCTAGTCGACCTGATGGATCCTTCAAGCTGGTTAGCCAACATAAAGAATGGTGGTCTGTCACGACGGTGAAAGGTTTGCCGAATAAATACGGACGAAACTTGTTGATAGCCCAGACAACTGCGAGGCATTCTTTCTCGGTTGTAGAGTAGTTTATCTCGGGCTTAGAGAGTACTCTTGATGCATAGGCTATCACCTTCTCAGCACCTTCCTGAATTTGCACAAGCACTGCACCAATCCCATAACCGCTGGCGTCAGTGTGAAGTTCAGTTTCTGCATTCTCGTCGTATAAGGCTAGAACTGGTGCGGAAGTTAGAGCCTCCTTAAGTGCCTGGAAAGATCTTTCTTAGTTTCATCCCAGTAAAACTTGGCGTCTCCCTGCAAAAGTTCTTGCAGTGGACGTGCCATGTTACAGAATCCTTTTATGAAACGCCGGAAGTATGAGCACAGCCCAAGAAAGCTTCTTACATCACGAATGTGCTGAGGAGTTGGAAATTCCATGACTGCCCTTACTTTATCTGGATCAGCGCGGACGCCATCTCCGTTGACCAGGTGCCCCAGGATTTTTATCTCTTTGGCGACGAAGAGGCACTTCTTCGGATTGAGGCGGAGTCCTGCAGTCTGAACACACTTCAGCACCGTTGACAGGCGACTCAGATGTTCTTCAAATGTTTTCGAGAAAACAACAATGTCATCTAAATAACAAAGACACGTCGTCCACTTAAGGTGTCGAAGTAAGTTGTCCATCATGCGTTCGAATGTGGCCGGAGCGTTGCATAATCCAAATGGCATTACTTTGAATTCATAGAGGCCATCAGGTGTAATAAAAGCCGTCTTTTCTCTGTCAGCTTCGTCAACCTCGATTTGCCAGTAGCCTGTCTGCATGTCCATGGTTGAGAAGTATGTAGCTCCTTTCAAGCAGTCTAAGGCGTCGTCGATGCGCGGCAGTGGGTAGACATCTTTCTTTGTGATTTTGTTCAGCCGCCGATAGTCGACACAGAATCGCCACGTACCATCCTTCTTCTTTACGAGGACCACCGGAGATGACCAAGGACTCTCCGAAGGTTGAATAATGTCATTATGCAACATCTTCTCCACTTCCTCTCGAATTATTCGCCTTTCGACTGGTGACAATCGGTACGAGCGCTGGCTAATGGGCGGATGATCCCCAGTATTGATACGATGCTTTATCGTGGGCCGTTTCGTCTGACCTTTTATTTGCTGGGGTGTGAATACACCAGAGAATTGGCGTAGTATAGCTAACACCCGGTGGTGTTGTTCCTTGGTCAGGCCGATCCTATTGGCAGTTCCATAGTTGTTTCCTCCAGCGTGTTGTCGGTACTAGTAACAGAGCATGGATCTTCGTTAATGACGTTGAGCTCGCCCTCCTGGACTGGTTCAGCTGTCCCTATGCACATTCCCTTGGGGATAATTTGTGACTGCTCGTGACAGTTGGTGATCCAAATGTCACCTCGACCACCGATAATGCTTATGATAGCCGCTGGTATGTAGATTTCTTTCGTGAGCCTAATAAACTTTCTACTATCGACAAGCACTTCAAGGTTGCGGTCGTCCGTGTTTTTGACTGGGACTCTTCTCATTGCGAACGGCGGGATTGTCACGTTGTCAACGGCGAATAACTTCCCAGAAGATTCTGTGTTACGTGTACCCGTCGCAACGACTTCTTCAATTTGCAGCTCAGATGTTCCACAGTCAATGACAGCTTGGGATGCCTTAAGGAAGTCCCATCCAAGGATGACATTATGACTACATTCTGTTAAAATGACAAATTCAACTGGCTGGGTCCTGTTGTTGATGGTTATTCTCGCGACACAAGCTCCAGCTGGCTGGACGTACTTTCCATTTGCGACCTTTAGCACAGTTGCCCCCGTATCACGGAACATTGTCTTCTTTAGTGTGCGACGATAATTGTCCGACAATACGGAGAAAGAAGCTCCTGAATCAACCAGCGCCCGGACAGGTTGGCCGTCGATTATAACGTTGATGAGATTTCCCGACATCTTAGTGACTGTCATCCATGGAGGATTTTCATCTGCGGCGGCCTCACCTCCGTAGATGGTCGCCTTGCTTAGTTTTTCCTGCGTGCGGCGGCTAGGGGAGCGGCTGGTAGCTCTGTCCGGCGACGATGAACGGCAGCGGCGCGTCGGGGATCGACCTCGTCTAGGGTACGGCGATGGGCTTCTTCCCGTAGGTCGACCGAACTCGTCAGCGGGTGGCTGCCTGGGGTAGAACTGTTCTGATGGCGGACGTCTTGCGGCAAAATAATCGTCAAATACTCGTCTTCTCTCTCTGCAGTATCGTACGACATGTCCAGGGCGCCCACAGTGGAAACATACTGGCGCGTTGTCTTCTGTCCTCCAGACGTCCGTTCGTCTGCGGGACGTCATAGGTGCCGGAGGATTTGGTTGTGGCCGTGTCGGCCGGTTCCTAGGCTGCCGTTTGGCAGCTGCAGCATACGTCATATCAGGGCGAGGCCATTCTTCACGTCGAGTGCGATTGGCTCGGCAGACAGGAGCTATTGTCTGAAATACCTCTTTTTCCGCCGCGTCGGCTCCTTCATGACCCACTGGGCTTACATTCATGGCCATGATCTGATGCTCACTCGGTTCAAGAGTCCCAGCTGCCATGAACTGTTGTAATTCTTCTCTCACAATTTGTCGTATGAGAGACGCAAAGTCGTGCTGGTCTTCCACAACTGCCATAGGGACTACGTTGGGAAGTCTGTCATACTTCTTTCGCCCAACCCTCCTTTGTTGCATCTCCTCAATCCGCTGGCACCACTTGATGAACTCTTCCGTCGTAGCGACGTCTTTTATCAGAAGAGCTTGGTACATGTCTTCTGCAATACCTTTCATTAGGTGCGTGATTTTGTCGGCTTCAGTCATATTCGGGTTGACTACGTTGCATAGGGCCAAAACATCCTGTATGTAAGATTGCGTCGGCTCCCCATGTTGTTGGGCCCGGTTCTTCAGTTGTTCTTCCGCCGAGCGGATTTGTCGCTGGTGGTCCCCAAACGTTTTCTTAAGTTCCGTCTGGAACATTTCCCAGTTATTCAGTTTATCTTCGTTGTTCTCGAACCACTGCTGGGCGGTTCCGTCCAGATAGAAATAAACATTTGCCAAGCACATGGTATGATCCCACCTGTTGTACTTGGCGACTCGGTCGAACCCTTTTAGCCATTTGTTAGGGTCCTGTCCAGCGTCTCCAGAGAACACCGATGGGTGTCGAATGTGCAGCTGGCTTGCCGCCATGGGTTTCCTAATGACGCGGACTTTCGGAAGGACGTACTGAGTATATCCTTTGTAGTCCGGTTCCAGTCCGTGTAGGCGGCGACTTTTACGTTGCCTAATCGGAGCCACGATGATGCAGCTGTTGCACAGGGTACCCGGCGCCTCCACCAAACTATGTCGCGTTGCAACCGGGGCAGGTGTGAATTCGAAGGTTACTTGTCAATGAACACAGCACTTAAACTGAGAACAGGTTTATTGAGAACTCAAACATACACGCAGCACTGACTGCCTCTTGGGCAGAATGCTCTTCTATTTATACACAGATAGAACGTACTAGAGATTACAAGAGTAGTTAACAAATGAAATGTGTAGAAGTTACAAGTGACCTTAGGAAACATGTAGAATCTTCTGGAAATAATAAACAGAATTAAATAATTTTTGTCAGTGGGCGGGATTGAACCGGCGACCTTCGGTACCGCAATTCGTGACGCTACCCGCTGCGCCATGCTGGCAGACGGTACACTGGCGTTCATGCGGCAATATACATAATTAAGTGCTGCTAACAAAATGTAAACGTATCACACAATGCTGCTGAAGATGTTCTAAAAGTGAGAGAAATGCGCACGGCGAAAAATAAAAAATAAATAATAGTCAGTTTCATTGACGTAGCATTCATTTTTATTGAAACTGATTCGCTATTAATCTTCGATAAGGAATCAAATACCTGATTTGCAATAAAAGTGAAGTTAAATTCATCCTAAGAGTTTTAATTTCAAGTGACCTTATCATTACAGTTGAAAAAGAAAGTAGCTCAATTGGTGACCGTTTCAACTTGCAACATCCATGTTTATGAAACCTCAACGCATTTCATTCTGAGCTACCTCAAACGTAAACTCGTTTTGGGAGACTCTGATTCTTGAAAACAACGAGTAATAATATTGTTCCTACTTTTGATAATATTCGTGGTTGAAGTTTTACTTGATTTTTCAGGCTTCCGAGGCAGTGTTTGTTAATCATATCTTTGTTTTCGGGCAGTGCCGAGTTTTTTATTTGTTTATCTGGTCTTTCGGCTGACACGCTACAGCCTTCGTCAGAGATACTGTGTCAATACTCATCGCCTTGTACGTTTGATTGTCTCGTTGTATCATTGGTGTCTTCTAATATTTGTTCTCCAATCATGGACAAATTTGAAGACATGAGCCTTCTATGGAGAGAACAACAATGGTGACCTCTACGAGCGGTAACAGAAATTTTGAGGAATACCTACAACTTCAACGAAAGCACCGGCTTAGTTCTCTGTAATGCTTGGCGCCCTTTGATATGTAACAAAAACGGTATCTCTGACGAAGGCTGTAACATAGCAGCCGAAAGCTCAGATAGGAAAATTTCCCAGCGTCATTTCACAAGTTTTACTTGTTTTTATTACAAAATTTGCCGAAATGTTGTGACTTAATACGACCTATTGTAATTCGTCTGTGTTCGGATGGCGTGCATCCAGAAATTATGCGGGTACCGACGCTCGAAACATGTTTAAATTACTTCAATGTCGATTTTAAAGATTTAAATTACTGTTTAATGACATATGAGGAAAGTAAATAAGTGAAATAGAACTGAACTGAAAAATCTTTAATCGTATCTATAAATTTATTATTATTTATTATTATTATTTTATTTTATTTTTTATGCGGTATTTGGGCGCTAAGGCCAAGCAACACGGCTTGTATAAATAGCTTCACGAGTTTCACGCTGCGTCGAAATGCTCTTCCTTCTTCCCGACGTTTCGACCAGGCCTTACATCTTCCTCAGGGGACTTAGCCACCTTCTGAGTCTGCTAGAGAAGACGGCTACAGGTAAAATCTTTTGTAACATGGCTTGTACATTGCATGAATTTTGGTACCTCGCATTTCACTCGTAGGACAGTTAAGACAAGTAACTATCGATACAACACTTAACTGAAAACACCCATCCCCGAAGTAACACTCGAACCTGTGATCCAACACGTTGATACCTATGCCACCAATATTGGCATGCATAGCAGCTTGGAAGTGAGTTTACACGCCTCCCGTATTAGTACGAGAAAATTTGCGTTAATATGAATTAACTATATGGCTAATAAGCGAATATAATAAACAGGTGATTTAAACAAGAAAATTCCCGACTGATGGTATCAAAACGATAGAGAAAATACTACCCATGGAAGTTAATCGCATGCAAACTAAATACTGTGCGCTATTTAGAATATGGCATTGTATTATATAAATATGTATACATATCAGACTGTAGTAGTAAATCGTTCCTTTTTTCTGAAAGCTTTTTTCTTTAATTGTGAAAGATTACTATAGCAGAGAAATAGATAAAGTCTTAATTGGTTGTTCACGTGAAGCCACTGTCTTTGAGTTCGGCTTGTGGTCGTAGAACAGAGTTAGCACCCATTTACAGCTTTTCTGTTTAGCCCGCGATAGAGTCTACAGTTTTCCACCTTTCTGATAATGGAAACCTATCTTTAGGGTTCCGTACTTGAAAATTATTACTTTTCTCTGTAATAAAATTAATTTCCTTATTCAGAGTGCATTGCATTCTAATTGACGGGAAAGTATTGTCTGCTATGGAATAAAATAATAAATTCTGGTAGAGTTGAATAATTGCGGTAACGTTCGAGCCCTGCATTTGGGACAGGAAGGGTTGAAATTCCCTCCCGGTCATACGTCTTTCGTTTTCTCTCTGAAGTCTGCTACTGGTATGGTACCTGCAGTGGACCATGACTTCATTCCTTCCCGTTCTTTATCCTGTTTTCTCTGTGCCCGAAGAAAAATTTAGTTATATAATCCTTATAGCAGTACGAATGGCAGCGTGGTGTTTCGGTGAAGGTGCGTCACGTTGATACCTGTGGCGCCACTAACCAAATCAACACAATGCGAGAGCACACTATGCTGAACGGAAGTGTGAAACGATTTATGTCATATTTCGACCAGTTGGTGATCAAATTTGTGCAACTTATACATCCATCTTCCATTCGAATTTCGTTTGTTATATAGCCTCTTCAGTTCCGTGCTCATAATAAAAGTGCAAGAGAACTACTATTATGTTATTTACTTTGTGTTAATGCTAGTTAACAATGAATGACCATAAAATTAATTTTAAACAATAAATAATTTTTTATAGATGGAGCATATATTTATGATACCTCGGGAGTCAAGCAAGAAAATTATACACACAACACTACTGCTTCATGTTACTTTATTTCATGGAAAAAATATATGTCTTTACCTCTATTTCGACGAGCCATGTTGTACAGCTGCAGGATCCCAAGTTACCAATCAGGGCTACCAAAAGCAGAAGATCGAACATATGGGCTGTGAGAAGTGTGATATATATTGTAGATGATACGATAGACCAGAAAAGGTTCAGCTGTGCAGTGGCCCGAGAAAAAAATAATTCCTGGAGGTATCATATATGATACCTCGGGACTGAAGAGGTTATCTCCAACAACGTGAGTTAGTAATTTTGATTTATACATTAAAAACCGTGAATTTATTCTCAGGCGTATCGGTTACATTGATTTGAAGAGTGAGAACGGTTTATTCACGCAGACCACATTTCTCCGAACATAAAATTTGCAGCAAGAGTACACAAAAATCTGTCCCTAGTTATCTGAACCCAATAGTTCAGTTTACAATTACATTACAGCAAAAGACAATTTTATAAATTCAAATCGATATATGCATGCATCTTTACCGCAGTCCGATACCAAACCTAAAAATAATAAAGTGTTATTTACGCTTATCTAATGACGTCTGATTTATCATATCCATTAGAGTATTGAACCATAATAGAGTGAGACTGGATTGGTAATAGAACTCCTTTTCCAAATGTAATCAAAGAATAGACAGTACAGGACAGCATCATTACAGTACCAGAGTCAACCTCAGACCAGAGTTGTGTGAAATAAGACTTTTAACTGGTTAAGTAGTTGCAAAGTGGCACATACATCAATGTCTCAAATGCAGCCAGCTGAATCATTTTATTTATTAAAAAACGATTATGGTTGGCCATTCAGCCAACTCTAGTGTTACGGCTACCTCAGCGTGTTCATATGACCTTCCAGTGTCGTGGCTTAGTGAGCAGGATAGGGGAGCTACAACGGACGGGGTACGAACCCCGGACCTCGCGTACTTATCGTCATGACGTGGTATGCCGGGACGCTCTCCAATCTCCGACTCATAATCCACAAATTTCACGAACAAAAAATCCACTTACCACCCATTACACGTTTCATAGGCATGGCAACACTTCACTGCTCCCATTACCACTTGGTACTGGCAGTAGGTATAAAATACTTGGAGCCAGCTAGGGCAGGCGGCCGAATACCATATTTCTAAATTTCACCATGCCAATGATGCGTAAAATTCATCCAAGACAGCCCACAACCAAATGTTGAGAAAGATATACATGTGTGTTTCCATATTACATATTATTTTAATGTAGTAGAAACAACCTGGAATGACAGATACAACACTTAATTAAAACCACCCATTCCCGCTGCCGGATCCGAAACGGTGACCCCTTCAGTGCTAGACCTGTGTGCTAGTTGCTATGTTTGTAGGGAAGTGTTGCACTGTTGTTGTCTATGGACGTCTTTGATGTTTGTGTGGACTCTTCGTAAGAGTTGACAACTCCAGCGACAGCAGTGCCGTTCGCAGATTTTCCGTTGTTATTGGTCTCCTGATGCTGCCATTTAGAGGGTCTTACTGCATTAGGGGACTCTATTCATGGCTAACCTTTAGAAAACTTGGTCCTGCCATCTAAAGGTCGCCCGCGGCTTGATTAAACTCGGTCCTTTTTTGCTCAACGTATTAATGTTATATGGCAAGTCGGGGCAGGAGTTTTCGGCATCCGACTTTCATTTCGAGCCTAGTCGTATTCTGAGACCTTTTAAGAAGCCGGGACTGTGTGTTTGCGTTTAGCCAGAAGGCAAACGAATTTCGCTTGTTGAATAGACGGCCGCTTCAAACATCTCGCTCCGTCTACAGAAATATCTTTGTTGGAAAATTCTTGTTGGATCTGCGCTGAAAGGAGGGTAAATAAGGAGCGGGAAGTGGCTCTCGCAGGTAGTTCTTGTCTGCGTATTGTAACTGCAGAGTGCTTTGTGCGATTAATATCAGAAAGCAGATCAGGTTTACTGATTTGATTATCTCTCTCTTTGCCACTTATGGTATTGGAGCGAAATTAAATTTTCCAAATTCCACGCAGTCTTCAGCTTTCCTGCCTTCAATTAAACCAACAGTTTTCTTTAAATTCAGAGATCAGATAGTTGTATCTAACTTAGCGATTACGCCTACTCTGCATAAAAAAAATGTACAAAATATCCATTCATTACGTTTATTTTCTAACAGTTTCCATTCCTAAGTGCGTGCATAAAAATTAAGAGGTAAGACTTGTTTGATCATTCGTGAAGATGAGGATACGATTGATGTTTTAAATCCGATATTAATTCATGACCGTTAAGCTTTTTTCTGTTTTCATTCGTTTTTATTCTTATATTTGTTATTATTTATTTTTAACTCTTGCCATATGATAACTCCAATAACAAATAATTAATCGTGATTGTGATGAATCTAGCGAATACTGCGTCGAATGTGTTACCTGATCTATACGTCGACGCTGTACGCAAGTAGCAGATGTTGCAGATTTGCTTCACATTTAGTCACAGATTATAATGCAACAGGAAGGACGAAAGAAATAATATTTTCAAAGCTGTTCCTACCGGACGAAGCCGATGTTTTCACTAAAGCATCACGATAAACATGCGAAGTTGCGCCCCTAGCTTTATGAAATCTTGGATTTGTAGATGACGTCACTGACGTCACGCATTTTTCGTTACACTGTTAAATGAAATCACTTCCCATCATACGCTCTGGGGAAGGTGGGCGGAATGGAAGACTCTTCTTGCTATATATAAACTCCATTATGTATTGATTTAGGGGTTTGGAGTATCAACCCTATAATTCTAAGGACATCTAATTTTGTGTCATCCAATGAAGGCAGCAGTTTTGCTAATTGATTTGGGGAAATGAGCTTATACTTTAACTGTTCATCTTTCGAAATACCATTTTTTAACATGTACAGTACTAATACAATGAATTGTCCTTTAATATAAGAAAGTATATTGTTTCAGACCGAGCGTGGTGGGTGAGCGCTAACGCTCTGCCCTCGCATTAGGGAGGTCGCGGGTTCGAATCCCGGTCCGTCTCCGTCTCAATCCAGGCGAATGCCGGGGTGCTTACTTTAAGACGCTATGCCCGAATTCCTTTTTGTTCCTTCACTCCCCCAAACTTTCCCGCCTCTAATAACTTCGACGTCGACGAGGCGTAAAGCCATAAAACATTGGATGAAACATTGATATAAATAATTTCGAAAATATCTATGTGAAAAGTATTTACAGATCGTTATTTAATATGGCCATATCTGTACAAAAACCCCCTTTCCGGAGGTCGCCGGTTCGAGTCCGGCCGAGGGCATGGGTGTTTAAGTATTGTGTGTCTGTGTGAATGTCCTGTCCGTCCTGTGGTGTCCATCATACTTGGAAGCTGCACTATATATACTGGATGACTGATTCACTAGAAGCTATGATAATCACATTGAGCTGGCTGTATGGCCTCAGTTGCCAAATGCCATTATGTACATATTTAAAAAAAAAAAACTGTACAAAAATATATTTTATTTCTTCCACTTTACATTTCATCAAAAGCAATTGAAGGAAGTCTTCCACGGTCTTTTTAAGGAACCATTCCGGAATTTGCGTGGAGTGGTATCGGGAAACCATGGAAAATTGAAAGCTGCATTGCCGGACGGGGATTTGAACCCATGCCCTCCGCAATGCAATGTCAGAGCGTTACCGCTCACCCATCAAGCTCGGTGTACAAACATAAAACGTACATGTTTTAATGCATACAGTGAGTATGTCGAAATTGACATTGAAGAATTTATATCACCACTCTTTCCAAATATTCCTCTCACACTAATGAACTGATTCTGCTATCCACCCAATTTTATCCACGTACTACTTGCGATGTGAAATTATTGTGTAGAATTGCCGACACGAAATCACTAAGGCCAGACTTGGATTTTTAATGTCTGTGTCTTCCTGTGAATAGTAAATCAAATTTTTGCTATGATTTCATAAGACGTATTAATCGAAAACAGGTTATATCCGAACATTTAGATCCAGAAGAATAAACAGTTCTAACAAAACATGCACCCTTAAGTGAATCCAATAAATTTACTTATCTCAAATGAGATTCGTAACCATGCAACATCAAGGTGACAATGCGCTTTCGTAAATTGACCACTAACGATCAATATCATTTCAACTTGAACTTTTAGCATTATTTTAGCAAAGTCTTATTGTACTTTATAAAACTGATGCAGCGGTTGTAGCTCGACTTTCATCCCTTTTCACGCAGATAGGCTTTTAATGCATCAACGAATGTTTTCATTTGTGGTGAGGTAAATCCTTAGTACCCATTCGTATTTACGTATTAAGGTATATGATTTTACCTCCAGTTACCCGCTACACATCACCTAACTAAAAACACGTGCGAGCCCTCCAAGTAACAACAGATAAGTGGGTGACGGTAAAATAAATACGATGTGAGAAGGAAATGGGCTATACGCTTGAAATTTGTGATACACATTCCTCTAGCCATACCTTCCAGAAAACGTGTACATTAAAGCAAAAGAAACCTACCTATGTGATCTGAATATACTGCTACAGCATTATAACGAATGATGCATTTTTTCTGCAACAAAGTGCGTATTTTTTTTACTCTGGTCCAGGATGCATTACAATATTTGGCGTGGAATAATGGTGGTCTGTTCTGTTAATGTATACCGTATCGTAACTTTCATGTGGTATCACATCTAAGGTACGTTTCATTGTACCTTAATGTACACTTTTTCTTGAATGGTATGACCAGAGGAACGTGTGTGATAATTTTCAAACGAATAGTAAAATTTCTTCTTACCTCGTTCTTAATTTACCACTGCGTACTCTTTGACGGAGAAACATCATCATCTTTGTCGGCGAATATGAACAGTTCATCAAGTGTATCCCTAAACGAAGCGGATACATAACTGAAATCAGTCCTGACGAAGGCCCTAGATTGGAGCCGAAGCGTTGGCAGTAGCAGCAAGAATAACGCATATGCCTCCTGTTGTTTTGCTTTGTGTAGCATAGCATTCTGATACGCAAGATTGTACTATACTAGTCTACTTTGATGGAAAGTGACGGTAATGTTTCCTGTTGCGTGCGCTAGTATGGGACAATAATCGATATGTTGTAGTACTAAAATAACGGATAAAGATTGCAACAAGAATGTTTCTCCAATCTGCGTAATGTGTCCTTTGTACTCTCGATCAGATTGTAGACTTTTTCAATTGGTAAATAATTAGGGTATCCGTAGATGTTTCTTGTGATGGCTATCATATTTAGTAAATCGTAACAAGCACTGCTTTGCAGTTAAGCTGAAGACACTCGCAAATACTTATTTGCCAGTTGTAAATACGTGTGTTTGGTCCCAGCAGTACATTACGCATTCTTAACCCAGTTGGTAAACATCAAGACCAACTATTGAAAGCTCTAAAGAGTTTCTGAATGTTTTATAAAGTACAATATGACTTTGCTAAACACATTCTAGAAGTTCAAGTTCAAATTATATTGATCATTAGTGTTCAATTTACGAAAGCGAATTGTCACCTTGATGTTGCATGCTTACGAATCTCGTTTGAAATAAGTAAATTTAGTGGATTCACTTAAGGGCGCACGTTTTGTTAGGGCTGTTTATTCTTCTGGAACTAAATTTTAAGAGACACAACTTATTCCTTTCATATTTTTGGCATTTGAACTTTGAAAATTTTAGCTTTAATCCTCGTTTAGACATAATCAAAATCATGTTTTGTATGTATCCTGATATATGCACCATCTCCAATCATTTGTTACTTAATTAACTCTCTCGTTTTTATAACATGACTTTACGCCTCGTCGACGTCGAGATTATTAGAGGCGGAAAGGACTGGTGGCAGGAAAGGAATTCCCCATCCCACGTACTACCAAATGCAAGGCAGGTGCGTTACCGCTCACCCACCACGCTCGATTCCTGCAACAAACGTGTGTAATGTGACTTAGTTCTCTCTCTGAAAACAAATGAATACGGTAGTTGTGGTCACGCCGTGTCGTTTTGGGAGTGGTGTAGTGTAATGGACCTTCGAAGGCAGCATCGATCAGGGCGGCCGTCTGGACTGAGGTGTCGGCCGCATTCCGGTCACGCGCCGGCCGGGTATCGCTTAGAGCGCCAGATGGTCGGTAATGAAATTACGAAGGGCGAGCCGCCAAACAGGCCGCCGAGGACGCCATGCATCACCGGCCATCGCTCACGGCGCGGCGCGGCGCGGCGGACAGACATTATGCTAATGCTGCGGCTCGGGCACGTGCCCGCGGGCGAAATGAAAAGGACCTCTCCCGGCGCGGCGGCGCGGCGCGGCGCCAAGCAGATTTCCAATATCGCACGCATATTGGGTCACGTAACAGACGAGAGGAGACGGGCTGGACCCATCTGCTTGCAGAGCTCGTCTCTGCAACCTGCCGCCTTCCCGCCTCCGCCGGAAGTCGACTCACTGAGGCGACCTGATAGTGTAGGAACATGTGCTCACGTCATTCCCAAGTTACGTTCATTCTATTTCAACTCGTCGATTTGCAGTGGTTCCAGTTGTTGTCCACTGTCATATCTCTAACGCACAACTGTAAAGTTACCGCGAACAGTATATGCTTTTACATCTACTCTAGATCACTATGTGGTATAACATAAAAGACAGGTTTTAGTGGTGTGACGACAGCTTCATTAGATGAAATAGAAGAGCTATGACTGCTGGACAGCAATCCGAGAAAAAATGTAAAACCATGGTACTCAAAAATTTATTGTATAACCACAAAAATGTACTAAATCATGTTATCATCTTCTGGGAGCTAGAAATTACAGATGGGAGAGTTTTTTAGCAGCTGTATTCATCTTTTCTGTATGTGTGTGTGTGGAGGGGGGGGGGGAGCTAAATGTTATGGGGATATGGAGCGGCATGGTGGTTCAGTGGTTAATCCGTATTACTGGAGATCGAAAGGTCCCCGGTTCGAATCCATTTCTCGGCGGAGATTTTCATAAGCTCTTAACCCGACCTTCACCTCTGGCACAGCTTGTTGTATAATGTGAAGTGCACCACAACGCATCTGTATATCGGTTTCCACCTTAAACTGTAGGTCCACTCTATTGCTACCAACACTAGTTGCAAAACGGACGTGAAAATTCAAGCCTAAAGAGGAAAAACGTAACCCCAATGGGCCCAAACAAATTTACATACACACGATGTGGATTCGAACAGTAATTATAATTCAAATTTAGCCTCTAATATTATAATCAAATAGTGAATTAGGTAGCAAACGCGTGAAATAAGTAATAATCAATTTTCAGGGTCCCGCAACGATCGTGGAGTATTATTTGTTTTTCAGGTCTGAAAAGCGTGGATCAATGCATTATTATCAAATTTATTGGGAAATTTTTGAAAGATATATTTGACAACAACATTGCTATACATTAAAGTCTTCGAAAGTGATACAACTTTCAAAGAAGGTGCAGTGCATGTACATATTTAAAAATATTGACATAAAAACACAAAATAAATATATAAGTAAAAGTATAAATCGGAAACGCATTATACTCTACCTCTACCAAGTATTAAATATTATTGAATATGCCTTGAAAAATAATTGCTTGTAAATTACATTTTTTTTAATACTTTCTGAGTAAGTTTCAACTTAAAATTGACTTAGCGTTGTATCCAGTGATCAATCAATAGATGCAATGGGAGTAAAAAAATAAATAAAAAAAAAAATACGGATTTGCGTGCGCATGTGTAACAAGTTGAATTTCTATATCAATTAATTAATCTATCACCAGGTCTTAATTTCCAAAACATATGGGAGAGTTATGGTTTTTATAACTTTAATCCACCTGCTTGGAAGTAAGAAAC
Organism: Vandiemenella viatica; assembly: GCA_031002005.1. Taxonomy (NCBI): domain Eukaryota; kingdom Metazoa; phylum Arthropoda; class Insecta; order Orthoptera; family Morabidae; genus Vandiemenella; species Vandiemenella viatica. The sequence continues at coordinate 207,769,356 of JARYHS010008074.1, read as the reverse complement.
AGAGAATAGTAGTGAAGATGGACGAAATAGTTCTTATTCTCACATATCTCACTTAAGTGTAGACTAGTCAGTCATACTACGGATGAATTAGGTTGATACGAGCTTCAAGGAAAAGAGCCTGCTTAGGGAGCTGTTAACAACCGGATACGGATTTCCAAATGACACCGGTCTGAAACCTCGCTCCGGTCCCGAATTCACTCAAGGCAAACGCCTTCAAATAGGCGATGGCTATATTGTTTCTTGTTTCTCACTCCCATATCTCTGCCGGCTTGAATGATCTTCATGTCTTCGAGCGGATAAGTCCTTAAAGGAAGGTGTTATGCCTTGAAGCGTGAATGAATTTGAATATGTGAAAAGCTGAATGGGATTACCTACACAACAGATAATACGAATAAGATATGAGGTAACTGTTGTCTTCCAAAGTACTCTTTCTCAGTGTTAAAACACTTCTTACTGACTGAATTTAAAATCTGTCTGGAAGCATACATTCAGTGCTGAAGTTCCGCTGTCAAGTCGTATTCTTATTCACCAAATATACTCAAATTATTTAAAGAAAAGTTTCACAGGCTCAATGTTCATCATAATGTTTTGAAACCAAATTTGTGATTAGCGAAAAGAGCAGTAAAAAGATTGACAGAGTTTCCGTAATATTTTTGCTGTTGTTAATGGATATTCAAATATGATAACACTGGTGATATCAGCATATCAGGCCGAAGAAGTGGATTTGATATGGATTGACTCAGTAACATGTTTTCAGATAGAAATAAACAGGTTAGGTAGTACTTACTTCCACTTTAGCGGTTGTTATATGATTCATTGCTATTCATTTGATTTTCAAGATCATTATTTCGTTAGTTATATTTTTCTACAAATTGTACATGTATGTGACTTCCTTCTATATTTTAGCATTCGCAAATGGTTTGCAAATGTTCATTTTTAGTTACAAATTTCTTAAACGTAGTTTGAGTTATATGCACATGATTTAAATATAATGTTCTAAGATTTCTCTTTTTAACAATTGGCATTTTCATTAACAATTAAACCAACCTCTTACAAATTTAGCTCCACACTATACATATCAGATCGCAGTTGGTAGTCTACTTCACAATGTTTAAGTTTCGTAAGCTACTAAAACGATCGTTATTGAGGTATATGAGGCTGAAGTGAAGCGTGGCGTAAACTGAATAGCCGTTATCAGAGCTATATCTGACATGATGTCACCGTATGTTTAATGGAAATCATGAAAGAAATTTTCCTCTATAAAACAGTCCCCAAACCAAACTTTAGTGGTTCTCAAGCTAGGGCAATATTTTAGTAACATCGTTAAATACACAAAACCTTAAATTTTGGTTAAGCGTCAACAAAGCATCAATTTTATAGCGGTAATATGTCAATATCGTATATTAATAATTATATATATAAAATGATGTGTTTATTCATTTATATTACGAATTATAAATGTACAATGCTAATTCTATTTCATGAATATCCCAGAGAATAAGAGGTAAGTGGTTGATTTAGAGTTGAGGTAAAGGAGTTAAGAATGCAGACGAGTGAAGAGAAAGCCTAAGAATAGGAGAGCAAAAATTATAAAGTAAATAGTTGAACTGTAAATGGAAAAACCAATTGAATTGTATAAAGAATATTACGGCTGCAGATGAATGAGTAATGCAGATGTGGGAGTTGTGACTGTGATTAAATAACAAAGATTATGAAATAAAAGTACTGTTTGGTATAACTTGCGAAGTTAATTGTAGTAAAAGAGTAAAAAACAAGACATGCTAATACAAATATTTTCTTTCAGATATTGCAAGAGGAAGAAACAAGGAATTTTTGAAATTGCATCGATGGCCAATTAAGTCTAAATGAAGAAGTATGATGTTCTTGTACTTGCTGGAAATGATTCATAAGAGGTAGTAAGTTAATAGTTTACCGACAGTAATTAGTCGAAGACACGGCCATCGGAAGTAAACGCTTGATATTGTTTGTAAAAGTAAAAATAGACGCATCGTTTCAAGCGAGCGTGGTGGGTTTCTGGCCTGGCATTCCGGGCATCCATATTTGCGTTTTCCATGGTTTCCCCAAATCATTCCAGGCGAATGTCATGATTCTTCCTTCAAAGGTTGGCCATGACAGAATTCCTTCCCGTTCCTAGCCCCTATTCCTTTCCCGCTTCTAATGACTTCCACATCGACGAGGCGTAAAACATAAGCAAAAAAAGCAGCGTTGTTTTTTTTTTTAGGGGGGGGGCAAAACTTTGCTGATTTGTATTCCAGTTAAGGGACAATTTTATTGCAATGGTAATTAGTTTACAGTACCAGATGGTAGATGTAAATTCTTTTCAATGAATGTTTGTTGTCCTGGTCGCAATTCACCAAGTCGCAAGTGTTTACTTGGTTTAGTCTCACAAATTATTCGACTTGCAATATCTCGCGGGGCAAATTACGAGTTATTGTTTTACAGTGTTTTATTGCTCTCCTGCGCTGCAGTTCCCTGTAATGACATTCAGGCAGAATACAGTGTCTCCTATGCACGACCTTAGCCGGTCGAAATGTCACCTGAGTCCCCTGCTGTTGACATTTGGATACCTGTAAGCTGAACTGCCGCTAAACCCCAGTCGCCATAAAACAGAGAGAGGCCTTTATCGGAGCAGCTTCTAACTCAGCGTTGCCATTAATGTCTCATTCAGGATCCTTTCACCCCAAAATATCGCACAGGTATTTGATAAAAATCCGAAGACAAGGAAAACACACTTTATTTAACGTTGAGGAAATTTTTACTTTAGTATATGTTGCAGAAACCTAACCGCTAAGTATTTCTCCATATCGTGAAGTAACACGTACTTTCAGTTCGGTGTTTCTGTTTTATTTCATATGACAGATGATTTCCAAAGCATCTACAAACTTGTAATGTCCAACGTACTCAAAATTTAGAAATTCTAATCTTGTAAAACAGACAGACCGGTGTAATAGTGATTTTCACTTTCCCCATATCTTACAACGTAGATAATGTGTGATGCGAATAATAATTTGTTATATTTTAGTCCACTTCAGAAATAGTTTCAACCATTTAGCGTTCCGCATCTTTTATTTTTAGTAATTGTCCGAATCTCTTACCTTCTTTACAAACAAAGTAAGGCAAGTTTAAACCAAAAATTAATAGAAAACAATATTTATTTACTTAACATTTCAACCATGACGTCTAGTTTGTGTTACCTGAGCTCCCACGCTGTATCAGAACCGTTTTTAGTAACTTATGAACTACACATTGCACGTTTCACCATTATCATGTAAAATACGAGTAGCTAATGCATTTGTTGTTATATGATAGATTCATTTAACAATAACATAATTTCCGCGATATTTATTTTAATATATCAACAAAATATTTAAAAATTAATATATTTTGCATTGCATATTAAATCCATGCTTATATCGGATTTTGGTTTACTACAATAATTCCTCAATTAATTGAAACCTGTGTACTGAAAATCATATGTAACAAATAAATCACTACTATCTGCGAAACAAAAGTGTTAGTTTACTCAGGAAACTTGGCACCAAAGTTTTACTTTTATTATACGTTGTTATGTTATACTACTAATACTGATTGATCTGAAGTAAACACATCAAAAGAAAGGTGCACAGTTCCAATGTAGAAGAATTCCTCTAATAGATGCTTTCTGTCAATATTATATTAATTTCTCAGTTTAAATTAGACTGGTTGAATTTTATAGATCGAGTTAGTGAAATTTTCTCATCTTGGAAGGCAAAAGCCTGGAAGGCTGTGATATGGATGTACTAATTCTATGACTGTGCTGTGTCGAAAACTTCTTTTCGTTTTACTTTCAATAATCTGTCAATACGTCATACTTCTTTTGTGTACTTCTTTTCATATTCCTCTATTCTGTGAGCGACAATACGTTACATCAGGAAGTGTCTGTGGTAAAAATTTTCCCCTATACGATACTTTGGTCTTGCCCAAGAGAACTAAGAGATTTTCCTTGAACTAAGAAGGGCGAATTTAATCTCGCCGTAACACACGCACAAAAAACTATACAGTAACACAAATGATAATTGTGACTTTTGTTATGCTAATAAATTGCCCGTCTTCCTCCAATCGTACCATTAAAAGCTTAACATCATTATCAGTTTTTTGTGCTACACTAATGTCTGCCGCTAAAAAATGAATTTATGAAGGTCATGCAAGATGGTGCATAAATCATGATTCAGTGAATTAGGTTAACGTAAATAATAAATACGAAGAATTACGCTAAATAAAAAAATTAGTATTTAATAAACAATCACAAATAATTCCATCGACGATGTAAAAAACAAAAAAAAACCCAGTATTATTGTTGGTGCATAATTATACCGACTAACTTTTTGTATCGAGTACATTTTAAATTCTTTTACGGTTAAGAGCAAATTGTTCACCACTTATCCCAGATCCCAACACCCTTACCTAGAAATCTAAACTTTTCGACTCCCATTTGCATGAAATCGAGTACCAATTTAGGGAAATTTCTCTCCACATATTAGTCCTTAATATCCATCCAGGTCCCTTCATCAATTTAGGATTATATAATGTTTGGGATGTATAATATACATCCCAAACACTCTCTTCATCCGCCTCTTTATTTGTAATAACTAGCAATTCTGATTTATTATTACCTCAGTTATTTATTATTTTCCACGGAAATATAGGCAAACTATTAATCTATATCCTTTGTTATAACCTTGACATAGAGACTGTGGATCTGTGGACAGTAATTATTTGTACTCGTGTATTAAATATCGTTTCTGGGCATATGTTCTGATTATCTAGACTGTAAATTTCTGGGTAAGTGGTTTAGCTGGTGTATGTTGGACACCACAGTCACGAATTATGTCACTTCCTCCATTAAAGGAGATGAAAACAACCTACAACTGCGGGAACATCAAAGGCCTGCCACTGTAATGACCAGCTATGAGCTGCTCTGGAATCCTATTCCACGACCATAGCGAAAACGATCTTACGGCGAACCGAAACAGCGACACAGCGGATGCTGTCACTTTAGGTCGCTAAGGTGGTATTGATACTATTGTTTATGCCCTCCTCTATTTATGGAATAACGTTAGGAAGCAGGTACAAGACGATAAAGAGGAATTTTTTTTGTCTGTGCTATCGACCAGTCGTATGCGAGGAAAAAAATCCATAAAGCTTAATTTCACAATTGCCGATATTTAAAAGCAAGCATGAACGCTGTGGTGAACGCAAACGGTTCTGTAAATTCTGTTTCCCACTTCAGGCTGTACTATAATCTCAATTCGTTTTTATTATTATTTGGCGGTTATTACTTTCTGTGTTGGTATTTGTAAGATACAATAACTCCGTCTATTCAAATTGTAAAATACCATGGTATTTTTATACTAATCTTCTGCTCATCTCTTCTCAATCTATACAACAAATAATAAACTTGAAGAAAAATTTAATTATCAATTCTTATATTGGTATACTGCCGGCCTCGGTAGCGTAGAGTGCCGAAGGTGGCCGGTTCTAGTCCGGCCGAGGGCATGGGTGTTTAAGTGTTGTGTCTGTGAATGTCATGTCCGTCCTTTGGTGTGTCTAATTAGCTGGAAAAATTGCTACTGGAGAAGCTGTATGGCCTAAATACCGAATGCAATTTAAAAAATTTCTTATACTGGTATACCAAAGATTTTAATATAATATTGGACTAACATCTGGATGGCAGAGCCCGACATAGTTTATTCATAACTTGAGAACTTGAGGTTAATTGAAAATTCACTGAAATTTACGGAACTATTTATCTGACTACAAATCTCATGAAACGATAAGTACGTTTGTCAACTTGTTGTAAAAAGTAGTGGTGTTTTATGCTACGGCAGACATTCGTGGCTAGAAAACTGATTTTGAATCGATCACAATTCAGGTATTTACAGGTACGGTGCGGTAGAATAGTTCATAATCCATCATGAAGATAAAAAATGGTCGAGGGTTCAAGGGCTCGTGACTGGCGATCTAACCATCAGTTCAAAGGCAATAAATGCCAAAATAGTTTCCACTACCAGAACCATACAAGCTGATGTCATTTTAAATGTAGTAAAATATCCATAGTTGGTTCCGTTACATAAATATTCATCAAAAATTAAATACCAATCTTTCCACTTTTAGAATAAATTAAATTACTTATTCGCAAAAGGGATTTATTGTATATTAGATATTACTCAGGTTTAAATTCGACAATGGTTTAAACCCATGGAACATTACAAAAAATTTTTTTTTGCAGTGTTTAAGCAGTATACTTTGTGCAGGTTGTTGTTTAGTACTGATGAAAATCTGGTTTTCTGCTGTTTCTTTGTTTCGCGGTAGCTAGGTTCATTAACGGAAAGCTTTTTTAATTCAGAGAAACTTTTATAAAAGTAAGATAAATGCTGACACACGCAGAAACAGAGGATTTATGAAAAAAAGGGGAAACGATACTTTCTGAGATATAAGAATGCAACAGCAATGTAGAATATTCATACAGCTACAGAAATTAACTGTTGTTAATGTAGTTAAGCTACAACATAATGCTCTTACGTTGCACTTGCCACGGACGCAATATGTCAAAACCCTTAATACCATGCAAATGGACAGATGTTCTTATGTTCAAACAATTCCCTTTGGTAATTTAAGTGGAGTTGAAATAGAAATAATGTTTATTGAATGCTGGCCCTAAAAAATCTAAATGTAGTACTTCATTAGAAAGAATAATTTGAGATTTATCTCTCACCATTTCGAATTCCATCTAGTTAACGTTATACCGTGTTTCTGTCCTGTTGCTCTTTCAGGTCAAACTGGAACATAACTGTAACATATGACATAAAGTTAAAGCTAGTGATGTTGAATTTGAGCCTAACATACCGGGGTCCAAATGATCACACGCAGTAACTCGTAAATGGGAATTACATGCTCAGACGTATTCCAGATAAATGTGAGGGTTTTTTTCTGCAACGAACCTCTAAATATCGATAGAGAAACTTTCAAATACATGGATAACAGGTTACCTGAATTTTTTCGATCCTTACCTTGACAACAACAACATTTAACTTTTCGGACCTAACCACGTGTTGTTTAAAGTATTTATGTGCTAACAGAGTAACATATGATATTTGATATCATATCGACAGGTTAACATCCAAGTACTGTGTTTTGACACTAATGTTGATTGTTAGAGGAATATTCACACATTGCTTTTAAATAAATATCAAATTATTGATAAGAGCTTGCTGTAATTAGCAGTGGGAATTGGCAGTTTAATGTTTGCACACAAAAGCTGGCGGCAAGCTTGTGCTCATCCGCGCTGTAACATAACACTGACTCAAATCTCAGTCTGGTTCGTTCACTGTCTGGTCGCCTTCGTATAATTACATTAACTTGATCAGGTCACTTACTGGCAGCTTGATGATACCTCCATTACGTGCTGAAACACATTCGGCAACTACACGCTACCATTGACAACGACGAAGTTGTTCACACAGTTACGTTTTATTTGACCCAATCAATCACATATACAGTTGCCAAGGTGTACTACTTAATTCAACTGATACTGGATTTCGTCACCAAAGATGCAGGTTTGTAATCAGGATGCTTCTGTACACACTAACCTGCTCGACAACACACTGTTCCTCACTCGTACGTGAATTTATTTTGTCCCGACGCGTATTTCTAGGCACTTAATCACAGTTTATAACACGTAATTCACAGGTCCACATTCTTCTCACTAACATACCTCATGTTATTACACTATACCCTATCGTTAATCTATTCAATTATTTTTAGGCCTACCATGCTATCGCTCACTTAACTCGTCCATACAACTCCCTGTCTACCATCTTGGATTCCGCGACCCTAAACAACCCGGGCTTCCGTATCGATGTTAAGCGATACTGTTTTCGCTTTCTCGTTTCAAGCTAAAAGACTTTAACGCTTTATTAAAAACAAAGTTTAGTACTAAATTTTTAAAATTGAATATTAGATTTTAGAAATTGATACACAAAATTTTAAAAACTAAGACTTCACAGTAACAGATTTTTCGAAGTTTACCAGAGACTAAGCGTTGTCAGGGATGAAAGTATCAAATTCAGTGTAAAATAAATCCAATTAATAATTTAGTGTTTTAATTGTATACAGATAAGAAATCTCCAAATCAAAACAAGGATACCAAACTCTGATCACTGTTGAATTAGTGTAGTAAATTATGACATATGGACAGCGTTTAAAATATTCTTAAAGAGTTGTTAATCATTCACTTTACCACTCAACAGTAATTAAAATCATAACAATTTACAAATATAAATATTACTTATTCGTTACTGTAGATAGCTAGCAATGGAGAAATACTGTTTACCTTTAACTATGTGCAGTTAACTCGGATTAAAAAGATTTGTTTCAATTTTTTTGTTTTTTAAATAAATGTAATGAGACTATGTCGTAAGTCAATCAGACAATGATTGATTTTCTGGCGTAAATTTATTTTTAAAAAAAAGCTTTAAATTTATTATTGGAGGTACGTTTCCAAAGATGCTGCAGAATCTGCCTTTATGTACGTTGCATCAATGGAAAGTAATTTGATTTTAACATGAAGCAGAGTTAAATACAGTGAACTAACACATTTAAAGTAACAAAGAGAAAAAAAGTGTGAGTGATGTTTTATGTTCATATAGAACGGTTCATAGTGGTAAAATTACCGAAACTATTTACGAAAAGATTTTTAAGCGAAGAAAATACTTTCTGTCGAAGTTGATATTGTTAACGTAAACTTGTTTCACATGTGGTTGGTATGTTGACCTCGTGCTTCCCAAAGTTAATGGATGACTTGTCCATACAGGAAGATTATTCGAAAAGTGATGATACACTAATGGAAATGCTGCATGTATAAAAATAATATAATTAAAACATGAATATTAATAATTACTCATTTCAATTAAAATTACATCAAACATGAATGAAGCGTTTCGTAACGAATGCGTTTGGAATACCTGTTTATTCAGTAAGATTCATCTTGGGTGATAACTACTAGCTTGATGAAGCCACGGAATTCTCAGAGAGAAATCCGAAAGTTGGAGTTTAGATTAAAAGGGATTCGCGCATCATTTTAGAAGCAAAATAATTTAAAATATTGCAACCAGGTGAATATATCGTCCAATACAGTTCATATACATTAATGAAAGTTAAAAAATTTCAGCGGCAAAATACCAGGTATTTCTTAAGGTAGCAAAAAAGTTTACTTAAACAAAATAATTAAATGAAACGTCGTTTAATTTTATTCATATTTCAGTATTAAGTTCTTCTAAGGACATGATGTTGCACAGTAAATGAAGTTGGGTTCATCATTGCAGCTTAAACTGAGCTTTATTCATCAAGCGAAGTGTAACTGTTATCGAAATCAGGAACAATATAGTAACACTTTTCACTTTTTAAATACGTATCCACTTGTGCTGTTTTTATACATGCTCATTAAGAACCAATCTGCTGATTTAAATGTTCTACTTAAGGATTTCCATGGAATACCGTGTCAATATTTTAACGTTCAACAAAACATTCATGATTTTTTCAATAAAAATAATCTGTAATAATGCGCTATTTATTTGTCTAATTGGTGGAAATCACAACGTCAGAGCATAAATGTAATGCTACTACCTTTCGTACAACGGTTGGGGAAAAAATAGTTTCAAACATGTTTTTCAAAAGCAAAGAAATCGAAATACACAACTTCGCTTGATTGATGTCACAAAGATTATCAACTCTAAACTCTTCCACATTTCCATTTCCTCTTTTTGGTTTGGCAATACACATATAAATGTTTCCTTAATGTCAGAGGGTTTATTATTAATGACACACCATAGACTTCTCTGGATTGAAACTGATATACTTTAAAAGTAAATAGATTAATACAACTTGTATAATTCCAATCATCCATGTAATTTACTAACAAAATGCTGCTGATATATTAACACGTAACTGGATTATAAGGCGCATTGTTTGTGAGCCTCTACCAGTGCATCGGATTTCAGGGGTTTCTCGTCTGCTTTGGAGCAGGGCAGCGCATTTAGCGCGACACCTGCGGTGACACTGCGTTGTTGTATATGGCCCCCACGCAGCGCTCCATTGTGACTAAATGATCAAGAATGCAAATTAACGGCGTGGCGGGGACTGCGGCACCGCAACCCGCAACACAGCTGAGGCGAGCCAGGCGCGCGAGTTGTCGATATTATGTGCGAGGGCGAGGGATACGCCAGGTCGAGACGTGAGTCGAATGCGCGCACCAAAGCCCGAGCTCAGCGGAATCTGCAGAGATTACTGCGTGCACTCGCTTGAATGTTGCAGGTAACATATAACACTGCTTATGCCTTGTTTTAACATGTGTGTTTCTTACAAGATTGGTTATTTCAAAGGTCCACAAGTGTATCTCTAAAAATTACCACTCTCTGGTGTTTTCATGTATAAGCGTAAAAACATTTTGAGGTATTTTTCTTTAGTTAAGGAGACAAAAATCGCCTCACCTGCTTCATTTCCATATCCAAAAGCGAATTATAATCGGAATGAAAAACAAATTCGAAAACGCGACAGTAGTACGGATTAATAAAGTCAACAATACTCACTTGTTCTTTATAATTAAAACATATTTGTAATTCTTTAGTTAAAGTACGAAGACTTCATGGAATCACTCCCAGACAAAAAGTGTGTTTACTGCATGCTATCAGACCTTTCAAAGGGAATGTAATGTATGTATTTGTTCTGAAGCATGATCCAGATATCAACGTTCCATAGGTAAAGTACACTACTAAAGCCTTTGTGTATTCGTAACATACAGAAAATAAAATACTGGGATCTGTTTACTCGAGAAATAAAGTACTTTCACACTTCAATAACTGCATCCGACTAAAACGAGAATAAATAGAATATACAAATTTTAATTTCTTTTGGGACGATTTGTTGCTATGTAAAATAAATATTAAAATAAAGAATATTGTGTTGAATTCCCTTTTATTTATGCATTATTAATTGATGCATAATTTTACAACCCAATGCGTCCTAATCAAGACCAGAAAAATTTATTCGAACTGGTATGTAATTTTTGGTATTGCTTAAAAAGAAAACAGATCGTTTAATCTTTTTTGACGAATTATAAGGTGCCTGTGAAAGCCTGTATCCACATTATAGATATTTTAACTTTTCTCGCAAGTGGGACGTTTAAAAAGTAAGACAGTAATGCGTTTATTTTCATAAAAGTGAAATCAGATCTTTAAATACTAAAATGCGTAAATAATTGGTTACTCTAAACTAAAGGTGTCAAACTTATTCTTCACTAAACATGTTTGTTGTTTCATCCCTTTTCTATGTATAAAGAGCGCCCCTTCTCCAACAGCAGAATTAATAGCATCTGTTATTTAACGCTGGTCAGGACATCGACCAGACCATGTCAAAATGCATTTTGTTTCAAATCAACGTTACTTATACACTCTATATGTTTAAATTGGAATTAAAGAAATCATTATTGACAATGTGAAGAAATCTACTATGAAAAGTCATAAAAATAATTTTAAAAATATAAGCATTGGGTGGTAAAGAATATTTAGAAGCTTCCGTGCGTAACAAGTGCTGTGTATATTCCACGCTCTAGAAAGAATTGATATGCTCCAAGTTAGCACATGAGTCTCCGTTCATAGCACACTTATTAATGGCTCCCAACTATATTTAGCTTCACAATTCTGCATGAAATCCGATGTTTATAATAGTAATAATTACTAAAGTTCATTGATATTAACTAGTAAGTAATTTGAGTATGTTTAATCCGATATAACTGGTAAATCGTATATTTTAACTTGAACTTTCACGTTTGTACCAATCTGCGTTTATAGTTTATCATTTCAAAAAAAAAAAAACCTCTTCAGGATAATACTGTTTAGGGAATTAGCCTAGCAGCCGGTTAAAGGTAGCAAAACACGTCAAGCAATTCGTACCTTATGTTTTCTTATGACCTTACGCCTCGCCGACTGAGCGTGGTGGGTGAGCGGTAACGCCCTGGCCTCGCATTCGGGAGGATGTAGGTTCGAATACCCTCCTGGGCATTCCGATTTTGGTTTTCTATGGTTTTCCAAAATCACCCTAGGCAAATGGTGGGATGCTTCCTTCAAAAAGCCATGGCCGAATTCCATCCCGTTCCTCGTCCTAATCGCATTCCACCTCTAATGACCGAAGAGGAGTAAAGCCAAAAGTAAAAAAAAAAAAAAAAAAAACTCCTTTTCTACCTCAAGGTCAGTTGAGGCGGAAAAGGATTGGAGCAACGGAACAGTAAGAAAATCGGCAATGGAATTTATGAAGGAACCGTCCAAGTATTCATCTGGAATGATTTAGGCAAACCACGGAAAACCGAAACGTGGTTGATTGGACGAGGATTCGAACCCGCGTCTTGCCGAATGCGAGGCCAGAGCATTACCGCTCACACACCATGTTCGGATTTACGTTTCTCTCTTGCAATAAAAAATCGTTTTAAGCCTATAAATATTATATTGTTTCGAGTAAAAGATGTAAATAAGAAAGATTTTGGCTTTTTCATTAACCTGCAACATATCGTTCTTCGATATTTTTCAAACTGCAGGAGTTGAATTTTTAAATGAGTTAACGATGTACGTCATATCAATTACCTGCAGACTGTGAATAAAGTGGATCTGTCTATTCGTAGCATCTTTCCCTGTATTCGTATATTGCTACACAAAGGTTAATCTCAAGTTGAAGTTTTGAATGTCTGATGTAGATGCGCCAGTCACCGTCTTGTGAAGGTGCCCAGAGGCGCACTCTCAGCGACATCATTAGTGCTGTCAAAGGAAGGCTGAGCCGCGTGTTGCTGTTAAAAATACCGCGGCAGCCCACAAAGCGCCAAGAACAGTCCAGGTGTGAGATAGGTGCGCGCCGGATCGAACGGACCCGCCGCTCCGGGAGGACTACACACCAGGCGCAAACGCCACTTACACCGGGTAGAACGAACCATCACAGTTTACTAGAGTGCAAATTCCACTTTTAAATGTTTGCATTGCACAAAAAATACAATTAAATCCTGAAACCACAAAAAAATTTAATCGCGCTTTTGATCCCTACTGTGCTGCTGATTCCTACCAGAACCTGCCAGATCACTTATTTCTCAACACCTGCGAACGAAATATACATGACGTAACAGTTGGGACACGTATAGTTAATTGCTGTATTAATGTCCTGTGATTTTCATAAAACGTTATACTGGTTTCCCCATCGGTAGTATAGCGAAATAACCTGCAACACAAGTGTAGATAAGTTTGGCTGTCTAACAGATATTTAATGTTAAATAACCATCAGATCATTGTACATAAGACAGCATGTAGTTTATAGATACGCCTTTGATAGATCTCATTTCTAAACTTAGTAGCTGTCCTTTATGAGCATTTATTCAGGAATAAGTTAAAAAAAGGGTAGAAAAATTAAATGCTGTGAATGGAAGAGAAAAGATAACCTTGGCCCCAAGGTAGCATTGAATTTCAGGCATAAACGTGTGTGAAGATTTTATTCGTGGTTAAGGGGATAAGGCATGGAAATAAATTACCGAGAGAGATGATGAATAATTTACCTAAATAACTGATCGAATTTAAAGTTGAGATTAGTAGAGAGCAAAGGTTGGTGAGTAGAGGAAAGGGTAAAAATGGGCGTGTAGGGAAATTTCCACTAACGTGAGCGCACTATCAAAAATAAATTAAATTAAACGTAACCCATTCTCTTCTTTAAGAATAATAACAATGGGAACAAGAATGTTATGTGGGAAGTACGACCCTTAAACGCTTATAGTACTATGCAGCGTTGGGTATTTAATTTTTTGTTTTCTATAAATTTAATAAAACTGTAAATAACAGTTAAATCTGTGCAGCAAAGATATTTTTGAAAACAGTTTGTGGCACTGGTAGTAACCTACGGATAGTTATTACCTGTAATTTTTTACTGTCAGTCAATTTGTTTCATTTGAAACCATTAAAGCAAAAAATACATGACAGATATTCATCGAGCTTCGAATTGCTTACTGTGAAATTAAGAAAATTAATCTTTCTTTAATATTCATTTGATATGTTTCATAGCCTGGTGATAAAGGCAGCTTACTTCTCGCAGTCGAGAATTTACCATAACTAGAGATAATAAATTCCAATTCGATTAATAGCAATCAATCCGTTCCAATTATTTTGTGTTGCTATTGTCATATGACTGGAGTTGAAGTCAGATAAATATACTACACCTAGTCAATGAAAGCGTAGATAAAAGCTGGTAGATAATATTTGAATTATCATCGCAGGAAAAATCGGTCTTTAGCAAAATCATTCTTCAAAGGTGGTGGTCTGGTCATTAATAATCCACCTGAGCGAATTTGCGGAAAAACAGTTAGTTATTAATAATAGTGTGTTGCATCCTGGAATTTCATCCAACGACAGTGAGTGATTGTATTGACTTATAGTTAAAAAAAATATGTTGAAATTTTTATTATGTAAAAGTTTGTAAGTTAAGTATAATTTCAGAAACTGATTAATTTTTTTTCTAAGTAATGTTATGATCGACAAAAAAACTAACAATTTTATCACATAATTACTGTTATATTTCGTGATACTTACTGACACATAAAGTAATAACCCACATTTCGTGAAAACTTCTCTGATTATTTAAAATTTTTGTAGAAAATAGTTTTTCATGACCTAATTGTAATAATTAATACGTATTGAGAACTGAAACCCTTTTACACCTAGTCCCTGAAAGAAGGTAGATCCCAAATAGCTTGAACTGATCAGGACCCTTGACTTCTCGGTGTTATTTTAGAATATTTCATGGATCCGTAATTGGTGCTGTGCTAGATATAATGGAAAGGGTAGGTAGTTTTTATGTGTTTCTCAAAATGCGGATAACATACAGCAACATCTGTACTTATAATAAAACTGTAACGGGACTTAACCTTTACATTAAAAGCTTCCAACAACAGACACGATATTGTTGCTATAGTATTCGACCTGAATTTCTCACTGAAGAGAATGTATTTGGTGCGACAACTCGTTTTATGTATCGTGTCGAATGGTAGAGGGATTTGCCACAAACAGGAAAGCAGGATCCTTCTCTATCGTAAAAACATATATAGGTGCACGGTCCTTGCGGCACCGTTAATAATAAATCACCTGCATGCGGGATTGCCGCGATATAAATAGATTTCCGAAAATACCCGTCAAGCTAACTTGAGGAGCTCTCATAATAGTCGAAATGTGTAATTGCGTTCAGTCAGTCAATTACTTATGCAAAAATGTGAACAAAGATAGCGACCAAGCAAACTTTGCAGTGAGCAACAATAATGGAGATGAAGATATTCTACATCAATCCGGCCGATACATTAGCTCACCAGAAGCTGTTTGCGTATTATTAGTTTTCCGGTACATTAATGGTACCCGCCAGTCACAAATCCTGATGTTCACATGGAGGGTGAGCAACGCATATTTTGTCCCTGATAATGTAGGGAAGCGTTTAGACAATCCAAGGTGAACTACCTTCCTTGCCTTTTTCCGGTTATGTGTGACGGACAGCTTCGCTAAAACGCTGCTGTATGACGACGTATTTGCCTACTGCACATACAGATAAAATGTATTTAGTAACCGAAGATAGATATCGCAGTAGAGGGTGTTCGAGATATTTAAAAAAATATAACTCAGGCAGAGCTTATACGGAATCGTAGGAATAGTACGAAACTGTATTATTTGCGGTTGCTTTTGCATATGGTTTGACCAAAACAGCAACAAACTCAAATGGTTAACAGCTTGGCAACAGAGAATACTCCGAAACGAGCCATAACTCTATTGAAATAACGGTAACTCCGTGAGACGATCTCCCCAGTGTCGAGTGCTTTACACTTTGTGGGGGTTAATATGACCGCTCAATCCACACGTGGGTGACAGATAGATTTGGAGGAATTCTTAGAAGTGATCTTAGGGGTTTTATGCTATCGTCCTAATTATAACAGATTATACTACGTGGGCACAAAGATGTTATTTATCAGAATAAGGATGTTTGACACCAGGGCGATCTGTATGTAGCAGGGATCCCGAACTGCTTTATGAGTGATAATTATAATAGTTCTAACTTTGTCGATTTATCACAAACTCTTCCACACAATTATCTGAAATAATTTGGGTTTTAACATAATGACTGTAAATGACTTAGAAGACACAATGGATAATTTAAGCAAATTTTTCAATTTCAAAAATCTAACCAAACATTTATCAGCAAAAGGTGAAAGGAATCGTCATGCACGCGCGGCTACAATGCTACCAACTGGACCTCGTTAGTGACTGAATAGCTTCTTCATACGAATATAACGGAAACATGGCTTTACTGAATTAATACACGAATGACTGACCGACCGTGGTGGTGTAACGGCTAGCGTTCAGGCCTCTCATTCGGGAGGACGGCGGTTCGAATCCCCGTCCGGGCATCCAGATTTGCGTTTTCCATGGTTTCCCAAATCACTCCTTCAAAATGCCATGGCGGAATTCCTTCCCATTCCTTGCTCCCCATCCTTTCCTGTCTCTAAACACCTCGCTGTTAGAGAAACGTTAAGCAATTTTAAAAAAAACAAAAAAAACAATAAAAAAAAAACCCGAATGACTGAATGATTAAGCAATCCAACCCGATATTACGAAATAAGATTATCACGAGAAGTTACAACATTATTACAAACAACGGTATGCAACTCGTTTAAACTACATAGAATGAATAATTTATATGTCGGATCCATACGGGCGGTAAAGATCAGGAATCGGGCGGGTTGAATGGAGTTCCCGGTTCGAGGCAGATGGCTCGTCAGCGAAGGTAGGCTGTGTATATCCCTCGGACAGTGGAGAGTAACTACGAGAACACAGCGGGTACAAGGATCCGGTTTATTAGACTCAGTTTCGCAATACACAGTGACAGATAACGGAGTGAATAGTGATGTCGCCTCGGCGGTCAGGCAGGAAGAGAGAGCTCCGTGTGCTGTGCGCCGCCTTTAAGTAGCCCCTCGTAGATGGCTGCGGCGCTGCTCGCTGCGTCTGTGGTGCCCTCTAGTAGCTAGCCCCATATTCCAGATCCGACATATATAACAATAACTAACATGAGACAATGCATGGCTTTGTATAGCGCCAAGGCCACAGACAAGAGACACATTTTACCACCTACATAACTGCTGGCAGAATAGTCAATGGCAAAAAGACTGAGATCACGCCACGCTGGTGTATTTATGTGTGAGCTTTCACGTGCACTGCACATGCGTATACGCTGCGCTGCAGTATCCTTGGACCGCTGAACTTGCAAGTGTGCAGTTGTTACGCACGTACGCATCTCGCTCGCTTGTGCTCGCTATAAGCAGCTTACAATATTCACTGAATAAAATACCTAACGTCCTATTTTAAGTCCCAATCACAGACTGCCCGTTACACCAGCATAACGGAAGAACAGTTAATGGGAATATTTATTTTATTGGATGTGCATGGTGGTACCGGAAAAACATTTCTAACAGAATTTATACTGATACAAATACACAATGATTGTTCTAGGTGTGGCATTCTTTTTGGTGGTAAAACTGCATATGCCATGTTTATGATTCCTATACAATTAAAAACACCGGAAGTGGCATAACGCGAAACAATGACACAACGCGCGTTTTGTGAGATTGTTGTCTGACTGTACGCGATGAATGTACCATGGCTCACCGAAAGGCAGTAGAGGCTGTCATCAGGATATCTGGCAAAACGAAAGACCGAGAGGAGGCATCACAGTGTTGTTTTGTGGTAACATCAGGTAAACACTGCCTGTAGTGCCAAGAGGCAAAAGAGAGGATGAATTTAGTGCCTGTCTTTGAAGTTCATGTCTCTGGTCTCACATAACGAGATTGCATTTGACAACAATCAATATGCGGGCATTTAGATGTGGCAAAAGTACTCAGATTTGTTGCTCGAAATCGGTAACGTTACTTTTCCGAAAGAAGAAGGAAACTTCGACTTTCGACTAGCTTATATGTAGTCGTTCCTTCTTATGAGGATTTAATTATATCAATTTACGGTGAAACAGAGAAAGCAACAAATATCACTGTGAGCGGAATATTCTGGCAAGATTGTTTTTCAACCACTGGAGCTTGTTATTACAATAAAGATCGCTCTGTTTATAAAATGCTCTGGGGTAACAGCGATAACGAAGTGTTGTTACACGATATTTCGGCGATCACAAACATTGTCACCATCTTCACTGGAAGATGGCTACAGTGAATCGATCGCCGAAATATCATGGGATATTACTTCGTTAACTCGGCCAGTTACCCGACAGCATTTTATAAATTCTTAACACCGAGAGGAACTTCCTTCTTAAAAATCGTTCTTAATATTTTCATTGACTGTAAACTTGGCGACTACTTTGGATGTTAAATCACGATATCAATTTATAACTGAAAATTTCAATGTACACTTATAGGGTTTACGGTAACGCTAAATATTTTGTATCTTCATTTACTTACAATTCTTCTGATTACTTCTGTCGTATTAGCTAGCAAGAAGTAGATATTAAAACGTCGTAATAATGTGTGTATTGCTGTGATTTCACACTTCATGCTACTCTTTTTTTTTATTAACTTTATTTGCGCTTGGTACATTGCAGCAACGGGTTCAAGTATTTAAGAAGGTGGTCGTTATTGTCGCCGGCAAACTCTTTACGAGTTGCCGCACAGGATGAATCTATCTTCTATAATCACTTCGCACAAAGGTACAGGTGGCATTTCTGCCATCGAAAATGTAAACAAATTAATTTTGATTAAGTGACCATAGAACTGTGTAGAAGGTATGGTGAACGTTGCCTCTGAGATTGTGTAACTATTGCTAGAAACTCTAAACTCTACGTTAGGAAATACACTACGGGTCTGTGTGTGTATTCTGATATTTTTTCCCCAATTTTTGAATTAAGTGAGGTTTTCTTTGTTTGCTTTGCTTGGTGGCCAATTAGAAACTGAATACCCAGTGATAAGCGTGCAACAATTATAACTTCCTTATTTATCCCTGCCCTTCCACCCCAGTTCTGAAGACCGTCTGTGTTTTCTTATGAAATATTCATATTAAATTTCCAGTCTACCTTACGATCAAACGAAAACAGAATAGTGTTCATTTTTTACTTTTTACTCGACCCATAGCAATATGTGCATCTAATATTTTTTCAAAATATTTCGTTCCAAAATTAGAATAACACCTGTCTCACAAACATACACTAAACAATATTTCGTAAATATCGATTAATACATTTTGAAATTTTAGACATAAAACAGAAAAAAACCATAGTTACCATGTAACTACCAGCTAATCACTCAATTGTGTAATACTATTCACGCAAATAATCTCATCTTTGTAAAATTCAGAGAAATAGGAAGCAAAGCATAAAACAGTCTACTTCAAATAGTATAAAGTTAGTGTTAGACATTGGAAAATTTTTGAATGTTATACGAAACAGCTTTGACCAAATTCTACTCATGTTATGAACGCTTATCACAGCGCTCAACTTCAGTTGCATAACCGATTCCACGAAGCTCCTCCTAAATGGTTTTTTAGACATGGTTACCGAACAAAATTTCGTAGAAATATTGACTGTTTCTTCATGGTAGATACTTGTAATTTTTTTTCCAATCTTAATTTAGTTCACCCGATTTTTTTTTAAGTGCACAAAGAGATAGAATGATTATATTAGACAATTATATGCCTTTTCAACAGCGATAGGTTTGTTATTTAAGAGAGAAATGTGATTTTATTTTTCCCAATTTTGCAATCCGATATTTCTGACTGGTGAAATAAGTACGCCAAAAATGTATGATTTTCAAACTTTACATATATCATCCGCTAAATAATAACAATGACATATTCGTTTTTATTTCTCTCAAATGATAACTACATGCGCGATGCAAACCGGCGGGTAATATCTATAGACTTCGTTCGGAGCATAGGGCTGCTTCACATCTGATGTCTGTGAAACAGATGCTGTGGAGCAAACGAAAAGAGTCATGAAAGAGGAAGACCATAGTCTGGGCAGTATCTCTCGAAACGACGAGCAGTTACAATTTTATGGAGTCCGAATGACTAACATAAAAGTTTTATGCTTGAATCTTAGAGAGCGATGTTCTGTATGCTATAAAGAAAGCGGGTAAAGTGAAAGTGGCAGTCCAGAAATTAAACTGACACAAACACATTCCGCAAATCACCTTCAAAATAATGGTTGAGGTTACTTAAGTCTATGTGGTAAAAGCAGACATGATTTTTTGACTCTGTCCTCCAGATGAATTTTGTTCTGTATCCATCGATTAAATTGTTATCAAAAATGAAATACCTTTTTAGCAATTATTTGATTCAGTAAATATATGATTCTTCACTTACGTTAGATTAAAAACATGATTTATTGGTTTCAATAATTGTCTTTCGGGATGAATATTGCTGAAAATTGAATTCATACTTTGAATTAGGCATCACAATTTGTAAGCCAGTCTGGTTGGCCTCGTTCATCTACTACTGGATACAGGCATTAAATTTTATGTATGTAGTGGTAACTTGTAATAATGTTTTTTTGTGCATTCTTTTTATGGATTTCGAATTCTTTGGTAAAACGTTGAAGTAGTGAGCAATTCAAACCATTTTCTGTTCGAGGTCATTAAGACACGAACCTAATTCGCTAAGTTACACAAATGTACAGTTTTAGACTAACACAATGTGTATAATCTCGTACTCCTCCTGCAAGGATACTGACTCTTTGAATGTTGCTATAAACGTGAATATGAATTGCAGTGTGCCAGATTAAATAACTGATTTTCTATTGAGATTTGAGCTTGTGAAACAGAAAGTGAATAAGATATCGTAACTTGACTGTAATTCATATTCCAACTGGTGAGTGAAAGTGTTTATTAGGTTGAGGCTGGAGTATAAACCTCAAGGAATGTTACTCTCAAACATGACATTAATATAACATTCTCCAAATAAAATGCGTTATTTATTTGGCTTCCTAGGTAATATTCTTTCATATTAACTGTATTAGTAACCCAACTGTACTCATATTTTATTAAAAAACTGATACGGGCAGTATTAATTGAGTTATTTTTGCAGTTAGCCAGTGAAGAAATATTCCCCACTCGACACAGCGTGTACCTTGAGCAGTTCACAGGGGATTTCCAGGAACCAAGTACCTGCTCCGACAATAAACAGGAGATGGGGGTATAAAGCCTTGATCCTTGCCAGATACAAGACTACGCTGAATGGATCCGTACTGAAGTACTTAAAGTTGAAACGGCCTTAGGTTTTTCCCCAGCAGTGGCTGGAATCAAACATTTTCTCAGACGATGCTGTGCCGCACAACACATTACAGTTATGCGCTGGTGACTACATCTGCTGCAACGTACAGTAACAGATTCCACCTGGTTTTAAAGTGTTTGCGCTTATACAGCACTTTTAAAAATCAGACTAGCGCCTTGAGTAGAGCGATCCATATGATTAAGAATCTCTATACTGAAATGAGCGAAGTCGCGTCCTTTTATCAAATGTTAAAGCGTCACAATTCAAAAAGAACATTAGTGTAGAACATTCCATTACGTGTCTCTGACTGTCTTTTTTGATGCATATTACACGTATTTCATATATATTAATTAAGTAATTTCAATCATCCAGATTGTCACAAGTTTATCTTAAACTTTGTAATACTGCTTGACATAATATAACGAACATTAATGTAGGGTGGAGGTCTAGTTTATTCGATTTTTGATTTTTTATGGATTTTTAAAAGTAAAATTACCTATATTCTGCCGGTCGTGTGTCAGTTTTTGACAACTTTTTAGATTTTCCTGTGATTATAAAATAAATTCAAACCTCCTTTTCTGCCGTAAATAAATATAATAATTAATGATATGCGAATAAATAAAAAATATTAAAAATAATTACCTTCAATTAGGAAAAGAACCGTAGCCATTTAATAACTGACCTGGAAACTATTTTGTGTGTGTGTGTGTGTGTGTGTGTGGATAAAAGGGACTTCAACAGTGTCAAAATATCTTTCGAAACAGGTAGAAATATTTTTCTTTTCCCAACAACAATAAAAAAAAGTAGGCACTCAGACAGAATCAAAT
>JARYHS010008074.1:207655485-207746152 GCA_031002005.1 Vandiemenella viatica | reverse complement strand
CGGTGTAAATCTGAATTACGCCATACCTAGCCGTAATCCACCGCGAACCCAGATGCTAGCGGTCGACGGAAAGAGATACAACAGAATCCCTCAACCGCTGCCGCTAATTTATATTTAACGTTTTTACGATACAATTTATACCTTTTCCGAAATGCAAAGTTTGAATACAGTGACTTTAAAAGTTACTGCCCTGCGCTAAACTCTGCTTCCACAAAGCAGTCCGCGAGCCAAAACAATTGCCACCACTGACATGAATTATGAAGTATAGCAGGTTTAAAACGAGAGAATATTTCGAACAACTATATTGTAGTACGCAGGATTGTGGCGTACTACAAGACATGTAAATTTGTATGTAATTATTTTTATATTCAGACTATATTAATTTTTTTAGGGGTATTTGGTAATTTAATTATCCGATCCTTTAAATGGATATCCCAGGCTGCCATGCTTTCTTTAAATTCATCTGAATAAAGAGGTTGCTACTTGAAGGGGCAGAAAGGATTTTGAAGCTGCAACGGTAAATTCTTCCGACAGCGTGGGGGCTGCAGACCGTTACCTGCCCACAAACGGCCCACCCCCAAGGTCAGAGCAATGACCGGCGGATGGATACCTGAATGGCACACGAGACGACAGGCGAACGGGAAAGGATAGAGCAAATGGGCTTGACTTTAAGCCTCACGTGGTTTTGGAAACAAGTTAGACATCCAATGCTGTAGCAGATACGGGGTCTGCCGATGTTATTTCATGGTTTCCTTTTTTCATGTAACGAAACTTCTGGAAGGAGTTTTCGGGAAGAGGAGAAGCCGCCATCTTCGGGCATTCTGTGGTGGACAGTCGCCGTGTCTAGACGTGACAGCGCAAAGCGGCGCTATGCTGGAGGGTTCTGGCTTTGACCACAGGCTGGTCGTTTGATGCTGTCCTTGCACTGGGTGTGCAATTGCTGACCTCCATCACCCACCGCCGCTGTCGTTGCTGGTTATGGTAAAGTGTTCCATCGCCCATCATCGTTTCATGGTTTGGAAAGACTTTGAAGAATCCGTAAACGACCCTAAGTCAGAGTCTCTGCTCAATCCATTGTAAAAGCTAGCTGGCAAACAACCTCTTGAACATTAAAGCTCATTGTAAATTCAGTTGAGTCTTGCTCTTGTTCACATTTTTAATTTAAAAGTCGCCTAAGGGATTTTATCCATTATACATGTAACATTTTACTGTTGGCTGGTGGCCACAATGTTATCATGCATTTAATTTTATAGAATGAGATATTTACCATTTCGCTTATGTTAGCTATCTTCAGGCAGATTGTAAAGCCGGATAGTGCTTTTTCTTGCAAATATCCATAATGCCAAACGTAACATTAAATGTATCCGGCTATTTTCAAGCCATATGAAACTAATAAATCAAGCATTATATGTGTTTATCAACAGCAATCAAGATCCTTGCTATTTAAATATTAATTTCTAATTAAACTCAAGAACCACTTATAACATTTAAAACTTGAAGTAAGGCCCCCCCCCCCCTTTTCCGTTACAATATAGGAATCTGAATATGATATCTTGCTGGATCGGTCAACCCAAAAAGAATATATATACCAAAACGAGTCAGGTTATTACATACACAGAAAAATAAAGGTTTTGAGTCATTATGAGGTGGAGGAGGAATTACTCGTAGAAAACATTAAGTTTAGATATTTCGACATATTATTCAAAAATCTGAATGAGGTAGGCGGTGGCAAGAGATTTCGGAATGCTGCATATGCTTGTGAGTATATGTAGCAGGTAAAGGAAAAAAGAAGATATATGTCAAAGTCTTCCTCAATAAGGTGAAGTAGTAGTATGAAATAAAGGTGGTTAGTTTGTTGGTAACTGATAAGACCAAGAAGCCGGACTGAAATTTGCTGGGAGTTAGGAAGCAGAGAAATCATAGATGGGAATATATAAGACATATGGATTTTGAGAGAATATTTAAAATAGTAGAGATCTCCATTATCATTAACTAACACTTGACTTCAATCATAAGGATATTTGTGCGTAAAGGAGTCACACAGTGGATTAAATTATCGAGAGAAATGGTGATCATGTTTTCAAACACCGAAACAATTTAAGATGAAAAAATCTAGTAATACCAAACAAAAATACAATTAATTAATTATAATGATAACTTGGATCAGTAATGAATTCTTATTACATAATTTTTTAAACATTATGCATCAACAATTAAATATATATTCAGCAGACTTGAATAATACATAATTTACAAGTATCTTAATTCAAAATTCATTGCTGTACCTGAAACTAGTGCTCCTAAATAATAATAATAAACCGTATTAGACTTACAGGCACAGCACTGAACTATTTCAGGAAAACAATCGTAAAAAGTACATACCCTTAATGTTTCATACGTCGGGCGTGCATGTTTATTCCACTCACTTGCTTGTTCCTTAATTTTATTCATCACATACTGCCACTTTCGTACAGTGCTGCATTTTCCCTTTTGCTTTGAACATACTGTCACATATTATCCCCTCCCCTCCGTCCCTATTCAATATAATTGGTATAATTTTATTCTATTTAATTCAACTTTTTGGATTTTGTGGAGTGTTGCATACAATATTAAGAATGATGTATTGTTTGCTTTCCCGGCGACCCATCGTTAAGAACGGTGCGTGACATGATTGTCATTGCCTGTCGGGTAACAGTAACGATCGATAACTGACAATCAATACGCAGTGGTAAGGCCAGGCGCACATTGACGCGTAGTTGATGCAGGTGGGGCAGCACAGTTTCTGTGTCTCTATCTTTTAGGGCGGAACAGCGCGTATTGAGGCGCATAACAGGGCAGCGCAGTACTGCGCCGCACGTGGCCTGCGCGACGTTGTGATCACGACACAGAAACTGTGCCACGCAGCTCACTCGTGCCGGTTTTTGCCGTAACACTTCTTGCGTTATTTAAAATCTTGATTTACTTTAATATCATTTTCAAGTATGGAACAAGAAAAATTGATTAATCTGTTGAGTAACCATCCTGCGATTCGCAATACCAGTCATAATAATTACATAAAAATTAAATTTAAACAAGAAATTTGGACAAGGATCACCAATGAGCCCATGTGGCTAGTAAATTCAGCATTTATTTATCAAACAATTGTTAACTTAAAATTTTCTCTTTTTGAATACATTTTTAATAAAACTTTTTTTTTAAAAAAAAGTTTGATATATATAGGCTATTTAATTAAATATTTGTTTTCTTATTATTTGGACTACATCATTCAGTAGCGTCCTCGGGAAACACTTTTTTTTTTTTTTTTTTTTTTTTTTTTTTTTTTTTTTTTTTTTTTTTTTTTTTCCTTACCGTGGCGCACGTCCGACTGAATTGAGCTCTTCTGCTTCTACTCCCTCTTCAAGGCAACCTCCGTCCAACTCTTAAAGAGGGAGGGAGGATTCTTGTGAATACAATTTCCCGAATAATTTGTTGAATAGTGCTTTATTTGGTTCCAATTGTTTCTTAAGATCTATAATGTAGTTTTCTTAAAAATATAATATGAAATAAAAGAGAATTACATTCCTATAAATGTCATGTACCATCAAACGCCAAATAATTAAATAAATAACTTCGAAAATACTGCCAGCTTTTCTTCAGTTCCAATAGGTACGCGTATTTTGAGCGTTCTCGAGAAAATAACAGATTAGATTATGCTGTGAATCTCCGCTCGAATCATCCGGAAATAATGAATAAATCTTTTGAAATTCTCTTGTCACTGCAAAAGCCAGATGATACTTTCTTCTTTTCACATAGGTACTCACTTTTCCATAGTTTTATCTAATTCAGCTTCTGATAAAGTAATAACAATTATCGATGCTCTGCATCCCGGACTGGTTCAGAAATCAAAAATCAAGGTTTAGCATCGACATGTTTTTGCTTACGCTTTTTGTCGCGTTTTTTCGCACAACACAACAATGCTTTGTAAACTGCCACATGAAACTGCGGTATATTATACGCGAGCAACTACCCGACACAATTTCTGTTTTCATGCTGCCCTGCCCTGCTCTGCGCTGCCCTTACTGCACCACGAAGCTCAATGTGCGCCCGGCCTAACAAGGTGTTGGAAAGTATGTATGTGTTCAGGCAAAAAACCTTGGATAGTATGAATGGTCTAGGTGGGAGTTGTAGTAGTTTAACAGTTATTTCGATCAATTTTGTTTAACTTGAAAAGAGCATTGTAAAGATTTTTATGATTTAGTTGCTGGAAATTACACAATAAACTGAAATTCGTGAACGTGTTGTCAATTGGTGGAAATATCAGCTTTCATTGGAAATGGAAAATATTATGTAATTATATCTGTTTGGAAGAGTGTGTGATGGAAAGTAACATACCAATTATGTGTTCGAGGTTAACGCGGCCCATCTGTACAAATGGTTATATCTCTGTAAGAAACATCTGTAATAAGAATCGTTAGGAAGGACTCGTTATAAATTGATTGTGCCAGGAGCTACGTCTGATGAAATGGCATTAAGGGCAAGCGGCGCGGCGTTCACTTTAATCTACGGCCTTTCCGCTACACTTTTCTCCCAGGCGAGGAATTCCTCGCGCCATCTGGCGAGCGGGTGCAGCCACCTACATTCTGCGGCGTCGAAATGAAAGGAAGAAACAGAAAAAGTCGACCGACAACCCGCCGCTGGTCTTCCTCCCAACTCACCCTAACTCCCCTCCCTATCGTCTTTTTTCCTCGTTTATTTTTATTTTTGTCCACACCCCTGACGTATGCGCAGAGGACTTTCCGCGAAGGGAGTGGGCAAAGGCATAGCTCCACGGAAAAAGTCACAATTTGACCAACCGAAAAAGGGGGAATTATCTGTAGAGAGCTACCTGTGTGCCTCAGTGCTTTGCAGATATTTACAGAAGTTAAAAAATACGTAACTGGGATAGCAACGGTTGCATTTGCAAATTAGCCTCTATTATACAACCGAAACTCTTTATACTCCAAATGAGATTCGTGTTTATTAGAATTCGATTAAGTGCTTACCTAATTACTTCTGTAGTTAACGCATATGTATAGTTATAATTTCCCTTGTTAAACCATAAGGATACGAGTGAACCTTCGAAATGTATGACTTTGGTGGATGCATAAGAACGTGTAGAGAGTCACAGTTCTATGGTAAAACTCTCAATGGTTTCTAATACCGTTTTTTTTTTTTTTTTTTTTTTTTTTTTTTTTTTTTTTTTTTTTTTTTTTTTTTTTTTTTTTTTTTTTTGCTGTAGTTAGTCTTTAGACCGGTTTGATGCAATCCTCCATCCCTTCCTATCCTGTGCTAGCCACTTCATTCCTACATACCCCTTACAACCCACGTCCTCAATTATCTGCTTCATATATTCTAATCTCTGTCTACCTCTACAGTTCTTACCTTCGACTGTTCCCTCCACTAACAAATTAACCAATCCAGCATGTCTCAAAATATGACCTACCAGCCTGTCTCTTCTTCCTGTAAGCTCCTTCCATAAACTTCTTTTCTCACCCATCATTTCCAAAACTCGTTCATTTCTTACTTTGTCTGTCTACCTAATTTTCAGCATTCTTCTGCAGCACCACATTTCAAATGCTTCTAGTTTCTTTCTTTCCGGTATTCCTAAAGTCCGTGTTTCGCTACCGTAAAGTGCTGTGCTCCACACATAGAGTTTTAAGAAGTTCTTTCTAATTCCCAGATCAATATTTGAAACTAAAAGGTTTCTCTTTTTCATGAAGGCTCTTTTTGCTAGTGCTATTCTGCTTTTAACATCATTCCTGCTTCGGCCATCGGTTGTAATTTTGCTTCCCAAGTAACAGAACTCACTCACTTCTCCTATTGCATCCGATCCTATTTTTATATTTAATCTGCTAGTATTGGTATCATTTCTGCTACATTTCATCACTTTTGTTACCAGTTCCCTATTCCTGGAAATAAAAGCAGTCTTCATCTCTCTACAATGTTAGCACAAATTAATAACAAAATGCTGACACAAACAGTGATTTCCTTGATGGAAACAATTCTGATTATTCTCTGTAAAACAAGAGTCAGTGAAAAAAGCTGAATGTAGTATCGCGTTAGCTAGAAATCGTGGCTGAAATAGAGGATAAAAGAGAGCTTTAAGAATGCAGCTGGATTTTTCTCTGAAATATCCTATTTCTCCCTGATGGCGGGTAAAAGCAAGGAATAAAAATCTTTGGCCAGCTCAGTCAGTAAACTCTCTTTGGAAAACAGAAATTTTGCAATACGTACGCTTGTATACGGAAACTAAAGGCAGCTCTCATTCTATGCTCTGGCATCCAGCTAATTTTTTCGATCCTCCCATACAACAACGTCTCAAAGATCTCCAGTCTTCTATCTTCGTCGCTGCTGAGTGTGCAAGTCTCTGTCTACTCAAATTGCATGTTTTCCTACGCTGGAGAACAAAGATATTTATACTAATTCATTACCTATCGTGAGACCCATTGATTGACTCTCAATGCATTTAGGAACCATTTAGATAAAACTATTCCTTGGTTTGTCTACCATTATTGAACGAGCTGTGACTACACGATATACGTGTATCAAAAACCACAATAAAAAAAATTGCTACTTACTTGCAGAAAACTGAGTAGGTTAAACCAGCTGCAAAATTCTATTTCACGTTGGGTTATCTTACATTATTGAATATCTTCTAAACAGTTTGCGCGCAAATTTGAAACTTTTAACACCTGTAGTAAAGAATTTTTGTGGTGAAGATAGTGGAAGACAGGAGGAGGTTGAAAAGAGTGCGGCAGCGTACGGTTAATATGTTGACGAAGGGGCTTGGAAAGATATTGGTCGAAGAATTAGAATATTTTTCCTCGTATTATTCGGGATTGGAATACACAGTGTTAGTTTTATGGAAAGCATCCTCTACCACCTTCAATATTTGTGAATTGCAGAGTATGGACGTACATGTACATGATAGATGACCACGAGCACATGCTGGCACTGGATTTCATGCACAAGAAGGGGGAAAATTTTTATTTTGTAGGTAAGGGTGTTAGGGATTTGAATACATTAAGGAAAGTGATGAATAGTTTACCAAAATCGCTGAAAGAATTTAAAATTCTCAAAGGACAAAAATAGATTTGTGTGAAAATTTACTCTCAAAAGATATAAGATAAAACGGGAACTGCACCACTTTCGGTACCTGCCAGAAACTGGTACTAACTGTTGAAATTTACATCAGTCGCTTCGTCAACATGTCCTCTTCACGTTTTGCGATCATACACAGACGGAAAAAAAAATCCCAACACCAAGAAAGACTTGTGTTAGATAAACGAAATTTGGTAGGCGTGTTTATACATCTGAAAGATGACATCGATTCAAATTTCGCACTTCGCGCATAAGTGTGGCGCTAGTAGCGCTACTCAGAGCTTGCAAATCAGGTTTGCTTTAAATACGCGCTGTAAAGTTTGTGAACGTTATTTACCGCTGAGATTTGACATAGTGAGTTGATGTTAGCCATGAATGCCTTTAAGAAGACGAAGAAGCCATTATCAACAGCTCACCGAGTTTGAACGAGGTCGTGTAATAGGGCTACGAGAAGGTGGATTTTCTTTTCGCGATATTGCAGAAAGACTTGGCCGGAATGTATCCACTGTGCATGATTGTTGGGTGCAGTGGTCAAGGGATGGTACTGCCTCAAGAAGACCGGGTTCCGGGAGGCCACGTGGCACTACTGAGAGGGAAGACCGCCGTATTCGGCGTACAGCTGTGGCGCATCGTACTGCGTCTGCGGCAGAAATTCGAGCTGCAGTTGGTACCACAGTGACACAACGAACTGTTAGAAATCGGTTACTTCAAGGACAGCTCCGAGCCAGGCGCCCTGTAGCGTGCATTCCACTGACTACAAGCCATCGCCGTTTGCGACTCCAGTGGTGTCAAGCCAGAGCTCATTGGAGGACGGAGTGGAGATCTGTTGTGTTTTCTGATGAAAGCAGGTTCTGCCTTGGTGCCAGTGATGGCCGAGTGTTGGTCAGAAGGAGGCCAGGGGAACGCCTGCAACCAAACTGTCTGCGGCCTAGACACACTGGACCTACACCTGGAGTCATGGTCTGGGGAGCAATTTCCTATGACAGCAGGAGCACTCTTGTGGTTATACC
This sequence comes from Vandiemenella viatica, assembly GCA_031002005.1. Classification (NCBI taxonomy): domain Eukaryota; kingdom Metazoa; phylum Arthropoda; class Insecta; order Orthoptera; family Morabidae; genus Vandiemenella; species Vandiemenella viatica. The sequence goes on along the minus strand of JARYHS010008074.1, from coordinate 207,738,023 downwards.
AAACACACTGACTGCAAATTTGTACGTCAGTCTGGTAATTCAACCTGTAGTGCTGCCATTCATGAACAGCATTCAAGGGGGAGTTTTTCAACAGGATAACGCTCGCCCTCATACCGCTGTTGTCTCGCAACGTGCTCTACAGAGTGTCGACATGTTACCTTGGCCTGCGAGATCACCAGATCTGTCTCCAATTGAACACGTATGGGATATCATTGGACGACAACTCCAGCATCATCCACAGCCAGCACTGACCGTCCCAGTATTGACAGCACAAGTACAACAAGCATGGAACTCCATACCACAAAGTGACATTCGAAACCTGTATGACACAATGCATTCACGTTTGCAGGCTTGCATTCAAAATTCTCGAGGTTACACCGGCTATTAATTTAACAGTATTTCACATTTGAAATGCATTTTCTTGAGCTTAAATTAACCTGTGATCTTGAAAATTTAATCAATTAAACATGTTAACTTGACAAATGCATTGTCCAAATTTCATTACTCTACAATAATTTTTTCTTGGTGTTGGGATTTTTTTTTTCCGTCTGTGTACATTGCGGAATAGTAGCCATGAATTTAATTAAAAATGCCAAAATATGACATGACGAACAGCCGTTACATGCCGCCAACGTTGAAAAAATCAGTGAGAGTCTCTTAAAATTTTGATTTAATCCTTTGTTGAAATGTTTTCAGCTCTACTCCTTTGTAAAAAGTCGCATAAAATTGACAAACACGCATTATTTATCCGAATTGTAATACGGTGATGACCGCCATCTTACATAGCAACGAGCAACCAGAGATAATCTATTGTTTCCATTGTAAACAAATATGCCTTTGCATGTTGGATGCCGCATACCCAAAATTTCGTAATTTTTTGTCTCTTGGTCCAGGCCGTATTTCAACCTAACCATGATTTCTCTGACAAATATAAACTGTTTAGGTTGAAATGATCCCTGTACCGATAATTTGTATGTTATTTTAGCAGTGCTGAAAGCATTAGCAGTTGCTCAGCCTTTCATATTTTAATTAAATTTCTAGCGACTTTTCCGCAATGTATGATCGCAAAACGTGAAGAGGAGATGTTGACGAAGTGACTGATGTAAATGTCAACAGGTTAGTACCAGTTTCTGGTAGGTACGGAAAGTGGTGCAGTCCCCGATAAAACTAATAATAATAATATGAAGAAAAAAAGTGATAAATAGATGCCTTTCTTCTCATATCAGACAAATAGTTCTGAGTATGGCAGCCAGACAGTCACCCACCACAAGTGTTTCGGATGCCGAGTGCTGAATTCATTGTATTTAAAAATATGTAATGCATAGAAAATCGTGTCAAAAATAATCTAGAAGTAATATCTTCTCAGATACAATAAAAAATCTACTATGTTTTAATTACCACGCATACACTATTCTGAGTTGAGGGACTAGAACTACCACACAGAACGTACCATCCTCACAATCTGGGTGTTAGTTGTGTGACGATGGCTACCCCCTTCAAGTAGCAGTTGTCTACTCGCTGCGTGCAGACCCGGCGGGGACAAGGCGGCTGATTGCCTGTCTCCACCTGCGAGGGGACGTCAGCGTCAGGACCACTGTACCGAGACCCACTGACGTCACCGAATCTCCCTCTCTCACTCTCCCTCCTCTCTTCTTCTTCAGAGAAAATCGACACCGGTAGGGCCGACAGTTTGACCTAGCTGTAAAAGCGGCCAAGTACTCTAGGGGAATTCTGGGATGGTAGCGACCATCGGTTTTAGAATCTATATATTAACACAGGAGTGCGTGGTTTGGAAACAGACGAACTGACTAATCTCCCCCAGTTACAGCAACCTTAGTCACCCTCCTTGGCTGACAATGCAAATATGATTTAGTATTTATGTTTGACGTAGACTAAAAGTTTAAAGAGATACTTTTTTATAAATTTGAATCTGCTACATAATCGGGATAGTATTTCTATAAAGGACAGATTATATAGGCCGTGGTATTTTAAAAGAAAGCATCTACTGTAATGATTTGCCTGGAATGATTTATGTAAGCCATTTAAAATACGGATGACCTTATCTGTATCGGAGTGTTGGTTCTCCCAAATGATAATCGATTGATATGTCAAAACACTTTAATACAGTAAACGTCGGTATACATCTGTAAATTGAGTACGTTCTTCAGTTTCAGCCTTTAAGCTCGGTAATACATTTTTTACTTCATTTGTAACCATGCGAAAATTTGAACGAATGAAATTCCTTAATAAGCAGTCCTATAATACAGCAATATCTCTTTAAAAAATTGAAGTAAATAAAATACTGCTTTAATCGACGCCAAGTACTGAAAAAATAATTTTTGTGATTATAAAGGACCATTCTGCAAATATTATAGACCGAGCATTGATGTTCAACGATAGAAACCAATTTTCTGATTATGAATGTTTCTGGTGAGCCATTTACAGGTATTTCTCTGACGAAACGTCTATTTCATTAGTGTTTAGGTGCAGCGACTAGATAAGGCTCTTTACGCCGGAGCTTACACACAGACGGTCAAAGATGAAATATACCTTTTGGATTGGAAGTGGACCACTTGCATCGTCTGCCTGTTATGGGCTGTCAACGTCTCATATCATGGATGTAATATTTGCTACGAACTCTTTGCCTAAACATGGGACACACCGGAGCACTATTACCGTTGATGCTTTGCTCCACTTTGCTACCGGACGAAAAAAGTTCGTTTTATAGTTCGTGAACTTGAAATCACGGCTGCATCCAGGAGGGAATGCCCTGTTCAACTCAACCGGATCTGGTTCGTCCTGGTAGTAATACGAGATCAACATCAGATATTAACCAACAACACCAGTGGTGCACTCTAAACAACTTGGCTAGAGAAACATACAAGTGATTTTTAGCATTTTAATGCCTTTATAGAAACTCAAGTTCACGTCTACTGTATGATAATACGTCTTAGACAGATTCCAGTGTTCTCATTTCTGAAATAGTCTTGTTAGTTTAACTTCATTTGTAAAACCAACGACTAACACACAGAAATTATAGTCCAAGTGCCTTATTTGATTACCTATGGTTTATTCTGAGTTGTAATTTGACGTTATTTCTTGGTATTCTTACAAATGTTAAACAGCAAGTAATGGCCTGTGATTAGTTGCTTATCCTATAATTAATGCATGAGATTTGTTATTGAGGATGCAAAATGAATTTGAAGAAGTGCGATTTCATCGTTACAGACGAGTTTTTTGACTGTAGACACCGCAAGATAAACGTAAAGGCTGGTTGATCAGTGTAAATTAGGTGATATGTTCGCGACAAGGACACTGATCGTCTGCAAATCTCTCTGAAACCAACATGCATAACTAGCAAGTGTTAACCTATTAATGCATAGTTATAGAAATATCTGTTTACTTATTACTGAGTTGTAGACATGACAGATTAAAATTAGTGTCTGGCTTGATATAATAGAATATTGTAACCACATTTGCTTGTATATTCCTAAAATGTATTTTTTTTCTTTTTTTATCTTCTTTAAGTCTCTCTAACAGCGAGGTCTTTAGAGACGGGAAAGGATTGGGGGGGGGGCAAGGAATGGGAAGGAATTCGACCATGGCCTTTTGAAGGAAGCATCCCGGCATTTGCCTGGAGTGATTTGGGAAAACATGGAAAACCCAAATCTGGATGCCGTCCTCCCTAACGCGAGGCCAGAACGCTAGCCGTTACAAGACCACGCTCGGTTTTATTTTGATCAGCCTTCGTTGAGTGTTATATTTAAAACTTTAATCGTGTTAATCGAATCACACGGATTGATAAACAAATTCATAGGTGACAGTCGAAGAGTTTCATTGCGTGGGAATTAAAATAATTTTAACCGAACTCTGAATATTCGTATACTAAGATTTATGTAAATAATGTGATTACGAAGAAAACGCCCGTTTTTACTTGTTCAGGGCATGATTGTCAGACTCGTAAAAGGAACAATGAAAAGGAACGTGTAAGAAATGCTGCTGGACTGATTGCAGGAAACCAAAGATAATTACTATAAATACTAACGTATCTGGAATTCATATCTAATTTTTAGGAATTTCAGATGCCAGCGTTTCTGCTCACTTTACAAATTCTGAACTATCACTAAACAAAATTTTGGGATATCGTAAAAAGTTTCTATACAATAGAGAGACCGTTTATTTCCGTTAAAACTTCTGTCTTTACTACTTCTAAGTCCCATCAGATCTAACAAAATTTATTTTTTGAATTTGGAGAGTGAATCCAAAGGATACATTGCAGATTAACTTTTTATTTCAGTCAGATCGGACCAACCTATCACTTCCTTTGATTCTATTCCTACATTAATACAATGGCGAGATGGTAACTCCTTTCAAGCTCAACAGAAGTTTCCCAAATTTTTCACAGCAAGTCGAGAGTCACACGTAGGTCTAAGTAACATTTCAGACAGATAAAGTTAAGCATGCATGATCTTGGACCATTTAATATGTGGTGCGAATTTTCTGTCCACGCAAAATATCTGCCTTTACTAATTCTAATTCCATTTAAGCAAAACAGAAATCCTTCAAATTTTGCAATGTGAACTCTTAGAGAAGAGTACACGCCAAGTTCGAAGTTAATCCAGATTATGCCGAGTAGTCATGACCTTTCACCATCTTACTATACAATACGATAGTCTCTGTCCGTGAGAATTCTCTATTTTCACTACTTATAAGATCCTTAAAACTCATACTTCACATTTTGCAGGGCGAGTTCTTTCGGAGAAATATGGTTCATGTTCAGATTTCTCTGTCATTATTACTTCTAAGTTATTTCAAACTCAGCATAAATTTTTAAATTTTGCAGAGCGAATACTTAGAATGAAATACAGCTCAAGCCAGGTAGGGTCAAGCGGTCACGACCTTTTACCCTAAAAACGGAAACTAATCTATAAACGTGACCTTTCAAAAAACACAATCGCAGGTTCACACTAGTACACTATACAATTCTGTGAGCTCAGCCACTCATTCACCTTTATAGCTATGGTCTGCATACTGTTCACGTCATGCGTCAGCCTTCGTTTGAAAATTAAGAGCAACAAAAGATTATTAGAAATGGGAGATTATGTGCACAATTAATAGCTAAGAGGTTGTTAGCGAACTAAATGCCAGATTACATTAATTTAGTGTTTTTTTGTTTTTTTTTTTTTTTTTTTAAAGATGCAAAAACTCTACGGCAAAAAATGTGGAACTACTTTTTAGTAACATGCCACTAACAAAAACAACAAAGAATATTTAAATTACTCATGCCTCTGTTATAACGACGAATGCCAATTCTTATTATGGCCTAGGCCAAATTTCAATTTAATCGAAACTTTTGCTAATATTGCTGTTTGACGAAAATTTTTACATTACCCATTATTTGCTTTCTAACTACTAACCACTTTCCTTAATGCTCTTTTTTTGTGTCCACAGTACATTGGTTATTTGATTATTTAAATTGAATATCAGACTTTAGTTATATTACCTAAAAAAGTGTTCCTCAAATTCATTTTTCGTAGTTTCTTAACTCTTAGATAACGCTCATAATCTGGGATATGTACTAATCTCTCTGGCCGCTACGAACAAGAAGACCACAGATTACATTATGAATGTTTCGCCAGCCTCAATCAAGAACAACGTAATACTTTCGAAGCAGTTTTTTGCCCTTGATTGATGATCGCATCCCCTTCAAACTCAATTCTTCACATTTTACAGAGTGAACCATTAGGGTCAAATACAAGTCAAGGTTTCAGCTACGTCGAGTCAAGCGACCACGACCTTTGAAACAATTATACAGTAGAGTGATCGTCTCTGTCCACGTTTAATTCTTCTATCATTATTCCTAAGTCTCTGCTAACTCAACAGATTTTATTCAAATTTTACAGATGGAACCTCAATGTAAAGGACTAGTCGAGTGGTCGTGTGTGCGTAATTTGGAATCGGCAGAGAGTGTCTGAAAACTCAGGTACTAACCTTAATGGAGTTGCTGCTGCTGACCTCCGGCGACCTCGGCTCCACTCTCCAGCTCAGCTGTAAGCCTATTTACGAATATCAGGATCTGACACCACTATGGATTAAGGCCACAGACCTGTGTTTTTGCTAATATGGCTCCACCAACTTAGGATTACTATGGCAAACAGCAGGTTCTCTTATATTCTACCAGTGAGAACACGGCCTAACTGCTGTACTATACTGTTTAATGCTCGTCCTTGACTGAATACATATCATCCGTTATGACGCCGCCTGCGAGGCTATACCAATAGGCTTCTATTGGATTTACATCTTCTGAAGTACTAGTAGATTATGGAACAATTACTTACATACACTGAGAATGGCTATCGGAGAATTCCGCCAAGAGTTGCAGCATTGTCGACAATAACGCGAGACCAGGCTATTGGAGAGAGAGACTATTTTCTATCCGCTAACTGGCATAGTGACGTGCCTACTGTCAATCTGTCACTGAGAAGACCGAACGCATGTCCTGCGCTCCTTATATTGCCCGTATCGAACATTCTAGACCTCTTTCGGCAATTGACCGGCCAGTGTCCCTGGCTGTGGAATGCGCTGATCGTTTTCGTCAGCAAAACCTGACTCATTACTCTCGTGCGGACGGCACGCGACTCTGGCTTACTGTCTCGACTCACCTAACACTCGTTGAATTCTAAATCACACAACTAAATCTTTTGCCTCAAAACTTTGTCCATTACACCAATGGTGAAACATAGGTCAACCTCGTATTTCACCCAGATCAGCTAAACCTGTAATAACCTTTGGCCCTAAACACAGGAACTATCCGTGACGAAAATCCAAAAACGGTCACGGACTTACACTACTTATAAATAAATTATCTGAATTATTTGAGCAAGAGAACAGTTTAAAAGTTTGTTTATTAAACATAGCAATTCCATTCCTTTCTTCTTGTGCCGATATATCGTAGTTTATGACGTGAATGCACAGTGGAGAGGAAAATGTACAATAGTTGAAGTACATATTTGTTCAAAGTTCCAGATTTGCGTAAAATTGTAATGTTTCTTCCGGTAAATATATTTATCCAGGTATTAATGGATAAGACATTTTTTCATACGGGAAAGCAATAGATTACTTGAAAAAAAAAAAGGTAGCTCCTCAATATTTTATCGTCCCATGAAATCTTTTACGTAAATCCTTTCAAGTATTGAATTTAGCTCCTCAGTTTGTATACCTGTTTCCCTGAAGGGCTATCTGTTGCGCGTCTTTTTATTGAGAAATAATGTCAACAGAAATCTGAATATGAGTACAGATGGGATTTGTCCTCTATCTAATTAGAGAAATTCAGAAGAACACTTAAATCTTGAGACAGTTCCTGTAATATTCGGACTACTCGATATTTCCAGTTTCGAAGAAAAAATGGTCTTAAATCTTCTTATGCATTTTTAACGAAAGAAACAGGAATTTTTTAAGAGTTATTTTTGCGAATGATTCACCTGGCATGTTAATTCTTTTTAGTTCTACGTTCTTAGTTCTTAGTTTTCCATAAATTACGGGTCAACATGGAGTAGTGATTGTGCGAAAAGCAGCAGGGAATCAATTTTGTTATTTAGGAGAAATTATTTGCAATCATTTTTAATGTTTCTACCGATACTTAATTAAATTAGCTTTTCTATGAATGATTATTCAGTTCTATTTGACGCTTAACAACTTGCTTTTGATCGTATTAAATGGTATAAATATTCCGTATCGAAATCAGCTCATTTGTAAAATAATTTGTAAATTCGGTGTAATGACAGATGTTTGTAGTTGTGTTAGCTGAAAATCCGTTCCCCAGTACTAGTTGCTGTTCCGTGAATGTGCTGTGCGTCAATTTCAGAGAATTCTAGTATTATATAACACTAATTTAATTTAATTTTTTTTTTTAATTCACCTCTCTTTTTCTCGATACTAAACGATCTTACGTATTTTGTTAGCAACAGTTTGAAAGATTCAGTAATTTTGTCATTTACGGGGAAGTAAAGTCCTTAACACTTATTTATACATGAAATGTTATGTATGATTTCAGCTGTTTTTATTGGTTTTATTATTGCTTTACGCATTATCGATGTGAAGGTTATGGGAGGAGGAACAAGAAGTGAGAGGGATCCTTCCTCGGCCTTTTAAGGAGCCATCCTGGCATTCAGCTAGACTGATTTCGGAAAACCAAAACCAAAATCTAGATGGCTGGACGCCTATTTGAACCCGCGTCCTCCCGAATGCGAAGCATTGCTCGATGTTTTTATTTCGATATCAAAAAATAAATAGAAACTTAAATTGCTGGAAGTGCAGGGTAATATGTATAAAAAATAAATAGCAGCGATTTGGACAATAGTTTTTTTTTTTATTTAATAAAAAAATGGATGGTTTCTTGAATTTAATTTATTATTTGTAACTGCAACTCTTCTCGGGTTTCGAGCCGTGTGACCGAGAAGAGTTCATTTATATACAACGCCGTGAAAAACTACTATCTTACATGTAATTTCATTTCAATAAACAATTTTTGCCACCAAAGTATTTCCGCCACAATGAGAGTAGAAACACAATGCTTATGGTGTTTTCTCTCCCTACCTGTTGTTAGTGAATTGGATCTATGGGAAGAAAAGTTTATTGTTAATAGCACCTTGTGTTACCAACAGGTTCGTGAATTGTCATACATAGACTTAACTGTGTGTTAAAATGGTTTTAAGCTTCTTAGATTACCGAATTAATAGTTTGGTACTTTCCTTTTATTCTCTGTGAAACGTACAACAAGGTGCGTCACACTTCGAACTATGCAAAGTCTAATTATTTTAATGAAGCTACATACAATGTTTTATTTCCGAGTGGCCTAATTACATCTTGTTTTAGAGAAGATTTATGGCAATCATGTAACATCTGGAAATTATACTTCATAACAGACACGTCTGACCACACATTACTTAACAAATCTTTGACTGCAATTAGTAAGTAAGTCATTATCAATGATGCAGCCGCACAATCTTTATATATAAAGATGAATGTATGTTTGTTTGTTTGTTTGTTGATTTGCTTGTTGGTTTGTTTGTTCTTCATACAAATCCACAGTTTTCATCCGATCTCGATGAAACTTTGCACACTTATCCATTGAAACAAGGAGAAAAATACTGTCTACATTTGGTTGAAAAATTATCTGTATAAATAACACATGTTGTCTCATAACTTCGAAATACGGCGATAGACAGACACGTTGGATGTGGACGTCTCCAGACCGTGTTTCCGTGTAGTGTACTGGCAGCTCAGTGGCTAAAGAGCTTGCTTACGAACGTCGTGGTCTCGGTTCAAATCTCCGTTGAGGCTAAGATTTTGAAAAATTATTTTTCATCGTAAGAGTCAGGCCTGGACCGTAGGTTATTCGGATTGAATGTTAAACTGTAGATATTAGAAAGTTAGGGGTGCAATGCGAGGCAAATCGAAGGTAGTCTTGTAATTTTATAGGTGTACACTTTTTTACGTTATAATGATCCCTCAGGTGTTGTTCGCAGTTAGTGTGTGAGTGAGAACCACAGTAATACTAATATAAATACGGAATTAAGTCTCTGTCTTTTTGTTACGTTTTGACGACTAAATGGCTATATTGTTGTGATGGAATTTTGTAAGGAAAGCTGTATGAAGGGCACAGGATATTTTTTCCAGTATGATTAACAGTTGTAGTCACGAAATTTTGAGATCTTATCGAATAGTGACAGAAATATGTTGGAAATTGATTCTCTTCAAGAGGCAGGTTCGACGGTAGAATGATATAGTGATAGCTTCCCTGTCATATTATGCCGACTCGATATTGTTTGGGACCAATCCTTCGTTACCTACAACTTTCTCTATTTAATTCTGGCAAAAAAATTCTTAACCCACGCGTACGAAGTCGCGGGTACGAGGCTAGTTTTTAATAAATAGTTTACACATCAAAAGTAATGGGGTGTAAAACTATGTTTTATTAACTTTACTTTTCTTTATTTAGAGATTTATCATCATCGATTTTCCTCTTTTACGTTACTATTATTAGTGCTCTGAAATTTTTGTTTAAATTTAATGTGGAATTAATGGGATACAAAAAATTATCATATAAACTTCTAATTACGCATAGTCAAAGAAAGACAAGCAACTTGAAAATGAAGTATCCACAAAACTGATTCGGCGTTCTTTAAACAAAATGCTATGGACACTTCTCCGAAGGCATATTATAATTTTTTTTTATATAATTAAAGTTACTTTACATTGGATATTATAATAGATATGAACGTCGAAAGATAAAGCACTAGTGATGCTTCTGGTAAAGCCGTGAAACACGTACGATAAAGAGTGACAGACAACAGAAGTAACATGTGGCCGTTATTTATAAATAAAACTTTTACTGATATTGTAATTGAGAATGCTGGTTCATTTGAAGCCATGAAATGCATTGCACCATTCTGACTTCTGGCAGAGACGCTTATATACACACTTGAGGCTCGTAAAATTTACATTGCTTCCAGTACGAGATCGGCGTTTCCGAAGGCATGTGATTGGTTTTTTGTAACGGGGCGCCTCAGCGGGTGCAGAGGGCCAATAGCGGCGGGGCGGCCGCCTGCTCGTGACAGCGGCGCCACTCCACGAGCAGCCCCTCGACAGCTGCCACCCGCACAACAGACGCCGGGCGGCCAGCTGGCAGAGGACACGAGGCGGCGCCCACCCGCCGCGCCGCGCCGCGCCGTGAGCTTCCCTCGGCCGCCGCTACGCCAATGACGCTGCGCGGCTGCAGTTACATCAAACGAGTTCAGTCAGGACACTTCTTATATTGCTCATTCAACAACGAGAAGTGAATTCGGTCGAACATTTCTGGTATTACGGTGCCCTAAATTGAATTATTCAACTCCTGGGTTCACTTATGCGCTGGCCACATCCTTTCCTCATTGTATCAAAGCATTCTTGACTATGTATAGGTAAATGTATTGATGTATTGAGTGCTGTGAAGTACAGAATTTTTGGTGTTGTGTATGAGAGGGCAAATCTTGTGCCATCTATTGAGATCAACTCCTTGGAAGCAAAATAGGCCTCCAAGTTTAACGTCTCCATACGACGGATACGGTAATATGCATTCACATTATAATTACTGCGGATGGTTTTTGGATTGTAGTCTATGAACTGTGAAACTCTTAAGTAAAAATCCAGACTGGCGAACTTTGTATCGAGTGCCAGGCACCTAAACAGCGTGTTATCAGACACAACGTGAGTTATAATTTAGCGCTTTTAAGAAAATTGGACATAAGAAGTTGATTAGATATTGTTTTCAAGATGATAACTAACAAATCCATCTGCAAGCTTCAAATATTGTGACTCATATGCCCACACATTTCTAGTAAACAGATCCATAAAAGTATATTTTTTGTTTAAAAATCTTAGGATGCATTAAGCGTTCTAAAGTACTAAATTTCTTGACTTGCGTACCTGTGCAATAAATAACTCTTCCGTGTTTAGTAGATTAAGCCTGATATGCTTAATAAAATAACACATAATAGCTGTCATATGTCCTTCAGCGTAAGTGTAGACAGCGAACATCGAGGCAGTACAAAGGGTCAACCAAAATAAATAATGGTAGGGCGGGCATGTTTAGCTCTGACATGTTATGACAATAAACAATCGATTCTCCACATCATACATCCAGTAGTTTCTCAAATTTCACCATGGTAGTTTTGGTAATTAAATTAAGTTTTCTCTTTTGTACTGATAATGTTGCATTACGCATAGGTTATCAATGCTGCAAGGAAATTAGACCAACCCGAATGAAGGATTGATTCATTTTTGCGGAAAACATCAGTTACCACCTACAGTTTTGTGAATTTCACAGTATTTTTTTAACTGCTTTACGTCTCTCAACAGCGAGGACTTTAGAGACGGGAAAGGTAGGGGCAAGGAATGGTAAGGAATTTGGCCATGGCCTTTTTAAGGAAGCATCCCGGAATTTGCCTGGAGTGATTTTGGAAACCATGGATGCCCGGACGGGGATTCGAACCGCCGTCCTAATTTCAGAGTATAGATGTAGATGAAACAGATAAAGGGTTAGTAATATGACCAGTTACGCTGCAGCAGAACTTAAAAAAAAATTGAGATTGGAAACAAGTTGTTATTGGCGTCACTTCAAAAATCTTATTTGGTTGACCAGATAGGGAATTGAACGCTTGTATTGTCAAATCCTAATCCAACAACATGGATGTCAAATATCTCTTACCACCGTTTATTTCTAAATGACTAAATGTATTTAGATGATATAATTCATGCGAAGCTATGCATTACAGTACATATTCTCCCCTGCCACTGTTATTAAAATGTAAACTCGTGTGGTCGTGATGACCTGACGAGTGGGTTAATCAGTGGCTGCGCAATACATCCCTATAATAGCCGCCTTAGCATAACCCAGTAATCCTGACGCGTGTAGGGAACCTATCGTTCAACGGGAATCGGAACGATGGAAATATTCTGGCGCACTTCACATTACACAACAAGCAGTCACAATTATTAAAACAAGTACTGATAGCATAGTGATTTAGATGCCCACATAACAGATATGTGTCATTAGAGAGTTTGATGAAATAATTAAATTATTTTTGTCTTCCTATTATTATCTCCATGATACTGCAGTGACGAGTATGAGAGAGTATTTTTTCTTTTTTTTTCCCACATCATGGAATTCTCTGAATACCCGTGCACCATGCTGTAAATACTGACGTTCTGACCAAAAGTCACCAAATGACATCTTGACCATGTGCAGATTGTTCAGATTATATCTAATATTCTCTCTGTAAAAGGGGAAGAGGGAAGAAGGTGGAGGGGTGGAAAAAGGTGGATCGTAGGTGGTGGGGGTGGGAGAAAGGGGCCGTTTTAGGTTACGTCAACGTGGTGGTGTGTTGTGGGTGGCTTTACGACTCGTCGACGTCGAGATCATTTCAGTTAATGACATGGTCTTTAGCTGTCTGTGAGATATTTTATACAATCACCATTATGCAGAAATTCGATAATATCATATTTGAAGGTCTACTTACAGTTGTATTTAATTCAATAACACCATACTTACTACAATCTTTAAGATATTTCAAACAGCTAAGTCTCACTTCAATTAAGTGATATGTTCCTTATATCTTAGTAGGTGTTGCAGTCGTGAGATTTCCATTTTTAGAATATGATTTTCGGCGCTCGTGGAAACTTCGATTATCTTCTTCGCTTGGTGGTTTTATAAATTTTGCATTGATCTAAAAGTTGTGTCAGTCAGTACTGGTTGGCATTGTGAGTAAAGAACGCGTTGTCTCCAGGACAACCGTGGAAGAGCGAACCACTGCATTAATATTCATTTTTATTTCTTACTCGTAATAAGTAACAGAACTAGAAATATCATTATTTTTCTCTGACTTATTCACGATTTAGTATTTAAACTGCATTTCCTCGTTACATTGCCCGTTCGGACGTTACCGTGGGAAGTGTTTCCTTTAGTAGCAAAGCATAAACGTTTGTAATGTGGTATATTTGTAACATGAACTGTAATTTTAATTCCAAAATTTTGTTTCTCCTATTGGGATGTTAATCTTTGATGTTAGATTAAGTTTTCCATGTGTTGTAACGTGCTATATTTCAGAAAACTGACGAAATGAATTACTGGAGTTTCTTTATCAAAAATCAATATCCGATAGCGTGATCTTGTAAAGATCGTAATTTGTGGCATCTATCTGCTCTCGATAGGAAAGAATTATCGTTTTTAGAACTGCTCCCCGGTCGCGCAAATTTTGAAGCTATAACATAAGCTCTCTAATTGGTTTGCTAGTTTTTGCGTGTTGTTTGAACAAAGGAAAAAACACATGTATCGCGGTGACAGATTTATAACAGTATACATTAAGAAAGTTTGGAATTTATTTTGCCAAATTGCTGTTTGTGCCGTATATGTAGAAGTGATTTCTGGAACACCCTGTATATTTTCCATTTGTTAAGTGCTACGCCAGTTTGAAAACAATTTCTCACATCGGAAATCATATATATATGTATAAAAATAGACGTGTTTTTTTATATATTTAACTTTTCAGTGACCATTACCAAGCACAGATCACTGGTCTTTGTGTGTGGAAGTAGCATGGAGTTTCCTGTCGTGCACAACGTTGGCCAAATGTCGATAGCTGTGGGAATGTGGGAGATATGATGATTAAAGTTGGCCAATGCAGGGCGATTTCATATTTTGACCAAAAATTTGTGTCTTCTTATACTTCTCTTTCCTGCCACAACTACATAGCATACACCATTGGTGTTTGTGTTTGGTAGTAGAATCGTGTCTCCTGTCGTGCACTATGGTTGTTAGATGTCGGTAGCTATAGGGGTGTGGTAGATATGGGGGTTGAAAGTGGTCGACCTGCGGCAATTTCATATTTCTGCAAAAGACGCATATGTCATGGTGTATCACGTTTCAGCGAAAACTATCTAGCGCAGATCACTGGCGTTTGTGAGTGGTAGTAACACAGAGTCACCTTTCGATCACAACATCGGCCGAATTTCAGTAACTGTGGTAGTGTGGGAGATATGGCGGTTGAAAGTAGCTGATCAAAGATATTTTCGTATTTCGAGGAAAAACATGTGTCTACGCATATGTCACTCTTCTACCACAACTACATAGCATAGACCATTAGTGTTTGTGTGTGGTAGAGGTATAATGTCTCCTGTCATTCACTATGGTTGTTAGATGTCGGTAGCTATGGGGATGTGAGAGATATGGGGGTTGAAAGTGGTCGCCCTTCGGCAATTTCATATTTCTGCTATAGATGCATGTGTCAAGGTGTATCACGTTTCAGCGAAAACTATCTATCGCAGATCACTGGCGTTTGTGAGTGGTAGTAACACAGAGTCGCCCATCGATCACAACGTTGGCCAAATTTCGGTAATTGTGGGATTGTGGGAGATATGGTGGTTGCAAGTGGTAGATCAAGGATATTTTCGTGTTTAATCTAAAGACATGTGTGTCCTTAAATTTTACTTTGCTGCCTGAACTACACAGCGCAGATGACTGGCATTTGTGTGTGGTAATAGCATCGCGTCTCCCTTCGTGCACTATGGTTGTTAGATGTCGGTAGCTGTCAATACAAATTCTTTACAAACACGAACGAAGTCGCGGGTACCAGCTAGTATAAAATAAAATCTCATTTAGTTTATGACTCAGCAAAAATATTAAAATTATGTATTTGGTTAAACTCTTACATATTTCAAATTTAACGTCGGAAAGAGTGTTCTCCGTTGGATGTATGAAATATATTTACGTAAACGTTTTTTTTTTTATTACTATATATTCTGTTTATCAGAAACACTGGATGAATTTATTTGCACAAAACCCTATCTGAGGTTTTCACTTGGAAAATACTAAGTAGCAAAACCAATACACCGTTTTAAAGGAAGATGTAAATGGGACGTATTACTTGTTCTGCCGGACGAGCAACAATTTCCGGCAGTTCCCTTCTTCCGGGCCGGTTGGCCGAGCTCCCCACCTCGCCAGAACTAACAGCTTTCCGGACCTGAAATGCACTTTTCATCCTTGGCGATGTACCGAACTGTAAACTTTACAGTCGGTTAAATATTAACACAGTAAATACGCTCTGCCATAAATATTCACTTCACCATTAAGCTCTTGATATTAGAACGATCTCAGCGCAACCTAACCGACCACTGCTCTGGAATATCTTTTAATTCATTATGGAGGTCCAGATCCCGGCGTTTCGAAATTACGCCCCGGTAATTACGGTGAGGCAGGAGGGCTGGAGAAAGAGGGAACACCTGCTGGAGAGGGGAGGCAGGGGATTACGGACGGACGAGGCTGGCTGCACCACAGCGCGTTGTATCTACCGACTCACAGGTGATCTATAGCGTACACAGTAATGCATTTTCTTTTACCTCAAAATGCATCTGCTAATTTCATTTTTCTCCATCATTGGATTTTGTGCAGAGATCTCTCAACTCTCAGTTTTAATTTAGGTAGCTTCTATCAGAGAATCACCAGCCAAACAATGATTTATTTTAATGTCCTGTAAATTTGCTGATTGAATAATATCAATATCCTACTTCACCATTAACTTTCAGTAAACGTACATTCTCCGTGTTCTTTATGGCAAATTAATTTTATGTCTATTAAAATACTGATTTCCTGCAAGTTAAACATAAATAACAAGAAATTTTTAAAACTATTTTCTAATATTTTTTCATTATATTCTCTGTGAAATGAGTATTTCTGAGGCTTATAGAACCACTACGTAATTCGTTTAGCCGATTCCGCTAAGCGGCCTAGACCATAATTTAGATCGGCTTTACGATATGGACTCGCGCATGTTTTAATTCCATAAGTATCGCGCAGCACTCTCCTCTATGCCCAGTATTGTTAACAGAGGTGACACATAGCGTAATTCACTGTAATCGGTATAGATCGAATGAGGTATCGTTGAAAAAAGGAGAAGTTCGTGAAGTTCGTTTCAAGGAACCTGCTGCGTGACAAAAGTATACCTATTATAATAGAGTACAAATTGCATTACATCCGTATAATTACATATGTATTGGTGATGTGACTATGATTAAGGATTTGTAAGAAGTATAATGGGCAAAGCAAGAAACGATAGATTAAGGAATATGGATCAAGGGAAGTTGGCAATCTGAAAGGGAACATGAAGGAGAATCATACTTGATTTCGATTAGTTGAAAGATGGGGAAGAATGAACTTTCCATTACAGATTAAGCCTTTGCAGAGTTTTGGAAAACTTGAAAGTTAAAGGGAAGTGAAAGCTGAGGGGATTTTGGATGGACAGAGGAGGATGGATAGGCAGAGTATGTAGTGTACGTGTACGTGTAACGTGTAACGATAAACGGTCCAAGTCTAATGTATCCGACTCCGCTTCACGTCCTCACACTTCATTGCCAGTACATGAACTTTAGCCATCCCACATGATTATTACATTTTCTAATAGAATATTCAAAAAAAGTAAGTGTAATATTCAATTAATAATTTTTTAACGCGAAGGATCCACGGTATTACGACCAAGTGAACATAACGGTGAGGCGACAACCAGGAGAAACGGTAGACTGGTATGCGGACAATGCGGCAACTGGCCGAAAAGTACTGTACATTTTTGAAGGTCAGTGTCATGGATGAATAGGCACGGGTGACGCGAACTGTTAACCGGGTTCTAGATAATGCGAAGGCGTGTTGTGAGAAGATGATAATATATCTCGTAAAACAGTAGCGCACCGCAAGATGGGAGGAGACAGAAGCCGAATAGGGAAAAAACCAAGACACGTGAATTTACCAGTCTATCGAATACCAGTTTCTGAGATTGTGCACTATGCAGTTATGGATGTGCGTTCTTGTTTTGCCAGCAGCGAGAAGATGCCACGCGAAGTTGTCTGGTAGCAAAGAGTGTGTGTTTCTTCCCATTCTGTGTCCGCTAGTGTTGGAGAAGCATGAAGTCTGATTATAATCGTTCAGAAATTCTGTTTGAACGTTGAGAGGCCTTCAGTATGTTGTGGAGACACATCATGTATTATTTTCGTAATTTGGACTTAGAATTTTCTGTGGCGTCTCATCGAGCTGATGAATGGAACTGAAGCAATATTACTGTACACATCGCCATCTCATTGAACGAAGCAAGTGCCTGATACGCACTCATTCTATACCCTGGAATAATCTGTTGGTTTCATTTCAACGTTGCATCGTCATCAAAGACATTAAATGCTAATAACACCCATTGGACCACCTTCCACTGCAAAATAAGTAAAGAAAAGCCATTAATGATTATTGAGTAACCTAATTATATACGATTCCCTTTGCTTTGTTAAATATGCTGAGTTTACATGAATTGTACAGTACATAGTGTGATAATTGTTAAATAATGTTAAATATCGTGTTGTTAATTTTGCATTCATATTTATGTTGTTGAATTAACTGAATAGCTTCAAGTCAACAAAATTACGTGAGAGACGGTGTAAAAACCAATATTGTTGAATAAAATCTTCTTGCTTGACTAACGCCGAGAAAACCTTACATCACTATTGTAATCATTCTTTCAACATTATATCCTGATTTTTCTATCATTTCAAATCATTGACGTGATAATACTTTGTATTGAAAATACCTTTACTAATTCTCGTAGCTCATAAGTTAAAATTTATGACAGTAAATTAAAACAATCATTCCAATTATTAACTTTTCATAATAAAACTTTAATTAAATTTTTGAATTAATAATATCAAGAGGGGTTTACCACAATTTCTCTTAAACGTATTACCGGTGTTATCTATCCCATCCATTAAGAACTTTCAACACAATAGTATTTGTGCATGCCAAAGCACCGCAATAAACGTTCTCGCCTCGCATTCGAGAGGACGGCGGTTCGAATCCCCGTCCGGGCATCCAGATTTGGGTTTTCCATGGTTTCCCCAAATCACTACAGGCAAATGCCGGGATGCTTCCTTCAAAAGGCCATGGCCGAATTCCTTCCCATTCCTTGCCCCCATCCTTGCCCCCCATCTTTGCCCCCCATCCTTTCCCGTCTCTAAAAGACCTCGATGTTAAAAAGAGACGTAAAGCAGTAAAAAAAAAAAAAAAAAAACCGCACTAAATATACTTTATCTTGCTTCACTCGTAACGTACATACTACTGTAGGTCTACATATTTTATCTTTTTGGGCTGAAGTTTATGATGCGTTTCATATTGCACACTAATTTCAAGTTGCTAGGTAATGGCAGTTTTTAGACTGACGTGATAAAAAAAGTTAATAATCGACAACTATGGCGACCGGTCACTTCATTTTCCAGTGAAAAAACTTAAAGATTTATCTCAGTCTTATATTTCATCGGTTCTAAGTATCCGTATCTAACACGATGGGTGGAAAAACTATTTTAGCCGACCAACTTTTACTGATGTTGAACCCATCTAGAACATTTCAGATAATAATTTCGTTTCTGAAACAAAGAACCACATAACATATACGTATTACTCCATTTTTTATACTAGAGGCGACATGGCTTGGCGGTGGAGCAACAAAAATTGCGCTAAATTTCCATTCTGGCACGGAAACCTTTACACCGGAATGTCCTTGTTAACGATCGAGACAGAAACAATTCCACAAGTCTAGTAGAAATTTGTGCCTTTCTTCGAGTTATTCAGAGTGAGAAAATTGTCGTAAAAACTAAAGCGGATGCTGCGAGCAGATCGGAGTCTTTCACAGTTCAGTGGAACCAGCCCTCTAGACGGCCGGACAGAAGGAACGAGGACAAAATCAATGTCTTTGACTTCTGGAGGAACGGAAGAGCAGTTGCGGCTGGGCAGCACGGGAAATGAAGGGCACGTCGGCCAGTAGGGCGCGTAAAGGGCGGCAGGGAGGGCTCATTTCCGGTTGCGGTGCTACTGGTCGGCCACAGCAACTTGACTGGCGTTGTGATACAAATCGCAGTCAATACACTGTGATGCTATCACCGCAGCTGGCAAAAATATTAGCACTACAAAACAAGGAAACGCATGTCTTCCGACTTACGTTCCAGTTTCGTGAAGAATTCAAAGCAAGTATTACATTAAATTATTGTTTCTTCAATATTACTACCACATCACCTAACAGTTTGCTGAATCACTCAGAATTGCCTTCCGTACAGTTTTGTCTAGACACGCTAACACGATTCTGACAAGCATGAACGAGCTTATCTACAGAACCTGGCTAAGATATTGTGACTGTTAATGCAAACTGGGGGTTGGCTAACCATATACTTCAGTAATCTGAGAATCAAACAACATTTTTTTAAAGTTATAGACGTTACCAGATATTGGACTATGTTTGACGTCTATATATAAAAAAACGATATTCCTAATAAAATTCAGAGGGAGATTTGCAGCTCTTAACATTTCATCAAAGAATAATATTTACGTTAATTGTATCTTTTATTTGTTATGTGCTTACGTCGTCGACGCCCGGTATTTTTGGTTCCAAAAAGGACCTCTTGTAAGTAGAGAAGTCTCATGAGTTTTACCCGTTGTATGAAATTTGATCAGGAAATTATGTAACGCATTCATAAGTATTTTTTTGCAGACACCGATATCAGCTTCACTGTCATTTACTCCTCGGGCTGCTTACGTGCAGGAGATACAGTTATACTTCCATGAACCGACTGGAAAATACTCCGTCTTTAATCACAAAAGCAGCGACCGTAGTTGGGTTGATTGCACAAGTACTACAACTGACTAGAAACACACGAAGACATACGAGAATTACGCAAGTTCAATGCAACAGCTTGTTGACGGACGCACAGAGAACAATGGAGAATCACTTTATTGATTGATCCATTCGTTTCAGTGTCAGGTTAGCGACGTTATTAACAGAAGTTAGTATTCAGCAAGGGTTTGCCATTTGCGCCATACCGAGTATGATTGTTGCCACATGAACTTGGGATTGTCTTGACAAAACCACCTGGCAGTTAATTTCGGTGAAAAAAGTGAGAAAGTTATGTTCTTGAGCAAGTAAAAGTGATTATTACAATTAAAGACTGTCAGAAACGTTACAGTAGATTTATTAAGCCTTGTAGATACGTTCTTACAGGCAGAACACGTGAAACGGCACTAAAAATACTGATTACAGCATTGACGAAACGAAATAAGTTACTCTGAACGATTAAAAAGTAATCATCAGTCGAGCTACCCGACAGTGTGGTCACAATGGACCTGGAATTTACTAAGTGTTCAGGTTCGAATCTAATGTATCGGACGTCATAATTTCGGTTTTTAAGTGGTTTTCCACAATCACCAAAGGAATGTGATGATCCCTAACTTTCGCCTCATAAAATACGAATGCAGTTACAAGTTTTGAAGAAACCAATCTACCCTGTTTGGCCATTATAATTTTATTAGGATAATCAGTTCGTCATTTAATAAAACGTTGGTATTAAATTTTCGCATGAGTAATAGTTCATGAGATTTCCATGACTCTACGGAGACATCATCCGGGAATGAGATTTAGCTGGGGAATTAGTCAACTAAGGTTACATTTTTATTTCCGCTGCACAAGTAACAGAAACAGGTAACACCGCACATTGTCAAAGACTTCTGTGGATTTCGAAGATGATTACTTCCTCTAGGACGGTAAATAGCAGCCTAGTAGTTACCAGAAACTGTGCGTTCTTGGACACAGATACAGAGTGGGAACGGACAGTATAACATATGCTACCATCCCAATTATGAAATTAATTAATTCCAAAATATTATTTTGTTAAGTGTAATTAATTATCATTTAAATATTGATTGTAATGATATACATGGTATAATTTATAAGCTCGAGGAGGCCACAGATTAACAAACATTGTCAGTGGGTAGTATATCTTTGAAAAGAATGAGATAGAAAATCTTTGGTCTAGTGTGAGAGATTCTTAAAGAAAAAAACGAAGGAAGGTGTGTATAAAAAACTGTAGGTTTTAGACTGAGTGTCACAGCAGAATTATATGAATATATTATTAGTTCGAGAAGTTATGTAGTATAATTGTATTTTGTTTTGCTTGCGAGCTTTGAATTGATTATTTATTAAAAAACAATTTGAGAATATACTATAACGACTTGGTTTTCTAATTTTCAACGGGCATCTGATTTAATGCAGGCGAGAAATCGCAGAAAGACTTAGGGAAGGAAAATCTTGAAAAGTCTATCAGAATTGCCGGATGACTCTCAGAAGTGGAAGCGTAAAATAATGATTGGATGGCAGGAATTCTGAACACCGCCGCATTCTCACAAACAATGGATCCGCTAGAACGAGGTCAATTTTTGCTGATTGCTTTTACGCTTTGGTACACAAACCATCATGTAAGTTATTGCCTTCTATGCTATGTTGCTCCAAAGGTCAAATCTCTTGTAATTTGAATATCATAAATAATTTCGGTTCTCCAATCTCGATGTTCTTTTCTAGTTCAGGGTTCTCGTCTTCGCCCCGCTGGGTGACATCCGTGTGGTGGTGGTCGATATTCTGTTTTGTTCTTACCCCTTCTCTCACCGTTTCCTTTCGGAGCTGCTCCGGTAAGTGGATTTCATTTGATAACCACTACATGGATGTTCGAAGAATCGGTTTTATTTCCTGTTCACATAAAAGTAAATGTTTGCTAATGCGTTTCTACACCGATGCTCACATGTTGTTTCTCTATTGAAATATCGATGTTATTTCAACATTGTTTAATGAACAGCAGCTTAAATTGTAATACCTTGAGAGGTATTCTGCATGACGAATAAGAAGAGACTACTTTCCGGGGAATACAAAGTAAATCTTTCAATTTTTTGGAGTATTGAATCTTTCAAGTACCTAGGTGTAACATAACAAACCAACCTGAAATAACATTGTTGGTAAACGAAATAGGCTGGGATTCATTTCTTGACTTTCGTAGAAATGTAAAACATACGTGCCACGAAAATAGTGTGTAAAATTCTTGTGCTTCTACATCATGTTTATTAATGTTCCGTATAGGGTCCGCATCGCAAAGGATTGATCAATAATATCAAGAATATACAGAGAAGTGCTACAAGATTTTTGAGCACTTGTATTCGTCGTTACGAAAGCGTCACAGAATTAATTTAGAAATTGGAACTCTCTCATAGACATCAACCGTACTTTTCGCTTAAAATTATTGAATAACATGCGAACAACTTATTTTATTAATGAATGCATTGAATTATTTCCACTACAAACGTCTCAATGATAGGATTGATGGAAACAGAAACATATGGGCTCTACTGATGCCTGTATTTGTTCTTTTATCCCTCGTGCCATTATGAACTATAATGCACCGAAACGAGAGTAGTTTTGGTTCAAAGAACTCTCTACCGGTCACACTTTTCTGTAATTCCGAATGTGGATGAAGATGAAACAGCCCATAGTCTCCTTCCTGCTTGCAATGTGAATTTGTGCTGAAAAACTAGATACTTTGTTCTAATTTCTGCTTTAGTCCGTTATCCTGGTATTTTAACATAATTGGGAATGAAGATTCTTTGAACACTCACAAGAGAATGTGTCGGCGCTAGTTTAAATACCAAAATCCCTTACGCAACCTGCTTCGCCATTTTAGACTCTGATCGCGCAGCCACTTCTGACTGATTCAGCACAGGGTACTTGCCACCTTTGTTAAATATACAAGTATACAATCTTGTCTTGGTGAAATTAAATACACCAGTCCCAGTGTTTTTGATTGATTATTATTTTAAAAAAAAGGATCTTATCGGATTTTTTATTGCCTCCCATATATGACATTTCGTTTAAGATTTGTGTACTGATACTGAGAATTAATAGCGCCTTTTTATTTAATTCTTTTTGATGTGGAACTAATTTAATGGAACCTATTTTGTAATAATTCCATCAAACGAATGCTTTTAGAATTCAGACTACCAACCTTTCAAGCTGTATTTTGTCACATCGGCATTTGAGCCCTGGACAGTGAATACAATTTGCGGAAGAATTACTGAACATAATACAGTGAATAAAAAAGCCTGTTACTTAATATGTCCATCTTTATTATATGGCTTATAAAAACTTATGATGAACTCGGAAAACTGTTCGTTGGCACTCTCTGAACTATATAAGTATTGGTTTAATCCATTTGTAGTTTTTTGTTTTTTGTTTAATGGTACTGCATTGTAATGTTGTCTATAAGCAAAATTTATTATATAGCTTATAAAAACTTATGATGAACTCGGAAAACTGTTCGTTGGCACTATCTGAACTATATAAGTATTGGTTTAATCCATTTGTAGTTTTTTGTTTTTTTGTTTAATGGTACTGCATTGTAATGTTGTCTATAAGCAAAATTTTGAGCTATAAGCCAAATTTATTAGCAGCTCGTCAGGAACTTGAGATGGCCACGAACAAAATAAAAATGTGTTGCAAAGATCGTAAATTCTACTGAAACACATCCCACATAATTCATATAAAATAATTTACACTGTATGAACCGACGGTTCATGTTTTGCCACGCAGCTTTTACTACAATGCGCACGTGTTTGTAGGTGAAAGTTCTGGAACAAATTCTGCTTGGAAATGAACCAAACGGGGATGTTCGAAATGACTTACGTACATGCTGTAGACCAGCATTACGTCACGCTAACCTCTAACGCTCACCTCACACGCACAGACAAACAACTGTTGCAACAGATCACCCTAACAACCACCAACACACAGCAAGAACTGATTCTCTAACGGAAATCCTGAAATGACGTAAAGACTGGCTAAAATAGTTAATACCTCAAAACAGTGGTAATGTTGAAAAGAATCGACAGAAACAACTAGCTCCGCGTTCGGGAAGACGTTGGTTCGAATCCCAGTCTGGCCATCCAGATTTTGATTTTCCATGGTTTCCCCAAATCACTGTAGGCGAATATCGGTCTGGCTACCTCAAAAATTCATGCCAGAATTCATTCCTGTTCTTTGACCTAGTGCCTCCCCGTCTCTAATCACCTCGAAGTAGACGAGGCGAGAAGCCAGAATAAAATATAATGTATACGTTTGCTAACGGAAGCTCCCTCAGTCACAGCATTTATTCTATGGAAGATGCTGAAGTGATTCTAACTATGTGAGTAACTTTTAATCATCTATGTTCTATATGATGTCGATATTTGTTTGTGAAATATACAATTCAGCAGCAGAAATTGGGTGCCAAGCACGCATTTATCTAGAAAATTACGGGAAACCCTCTAAAAGCAATAATCAAGAATGCTGGAATGCCAGGCCTAGTTTTATACTCAGTCCACTTTAAATTCCTAAGTTTAGTGTGTTGGCCCTTTTAATACACAAGAACACACCGATAGATAGCAATAAAATGTATATGATGAAATTAGTAGTTCAAATAAAGTAATTGCAATATACGATGGATCCTTGTGGGGGTGTCATTTGAACCAGCAATGAAATGGACAGCAATGAAGTGATTTATGCGTATTTAGATGAGAACCATTTTTTCTGAAGTTTTATATTGCTCGCAGACCTGACAGTAAGCTAAAATTGAATGGTAGGAATTTTACAAGCTCATCAAATATGATTTCACACATCTCAAACGCATTTAAAAGGTTCTTACTGCAAATTTTTCATATATACATTTCTTTCTGATTTAAAGTGTAAGGATCATTAAGGAAATACTTCTCAATGCTGATTTTGTAGTATTTTTGTCTTTCATCTCATCTTCCCTGTCTGTTTAATTCGTGTTGTCTATGAAAGATAATTATGGGTACTTTCATTTTAGTTGATTAGCAGATTATACACTAGATTATATACCAGTACTCGTCTTTTATTACAGATATTCCAGTTTTTGAGAATTTTTTCTAATAGAAATACAAAATTAACATTGAAACCGAATATCAGAATAAACTATGACTGATAAATCAATGCAGCAGTTGTAAGTTCTACTGTACTCAATCCAACGTAAAAATTTCTTAGCTTCTATTGTTAAATAACATTTTATGCTAAGTGATTATAAACAATGTTGACAGTAATAATTATGATATTTTAGTGTATTTATACCCATAGTTGATCGGGAGTTTGTATTTTTGTTTTATAACTCACGTTACTACAGGGCGTTCGCCGGGAAACGCAACCCACTGTTAGCGCTACAAGGAAGAAACTGCTCCCGGCGAGCGAGCGCTCAGTTTCCGGCATTGTTCGACCGTCGGCCTCGGACTATTTCATAAACTTGTATGTGCTAAGCATTTAAATGTGACGTAATTCATTAGCTTACCTTATAAAAGATGCTGGAAGTGTTGACCCTCTTGTGTAATGCACATTTCACATCTTCTGAACATATTTCGAGACACACGCTGCCCTAACTGACTTAATGATTTTTTGGGTGACTGTTCTAGTCGAAAAGCGATTCGTCAATTTTCTCCTCTGTGAGAATACGGTTGACCGACAGTCTCTTTTTGTTAAAACAATGAACCCGTTTCTCTTACTTTTTTAACCAGACGCAGAATTGTTGATTTAGCTGGCAGTAAAGCGCCAGGATATTCGCGACGAAATTTACTGCGACACTTTGTAAACGACTTCTTCTTCACATATGTATCGTAGAGAAATATTCTTTGTTGCAAACTGTAACGTACCATAATTTTACTCATACTCAAACACGGTACAGATTAGTAAGAGTATGAAGCCCCAAACCAGCCAAACCGCAAAGAAACGTTTATTCACAACACTGATTAATAAGAGACTGAAGTCACAAACTAGCTACAATGCAAAGAAACCGTTCTTAACAATGTAAGGGTCACTGCACTGCACTGTTGGGGCAGTGGAGGTGTTAAACAGTGCGGTGATTCACGGTGGCGTGTGGCGGAAACTGCTGGCTCCGCTGTCCGAGCAAGTTGCCGACGGCAACAGACTGGGAGGGTTGCGTTTTCCGGCGAACGCCCTGTAGTAGAGTAATATTTTCATATTTGCTCTGTTTAAGATGTAAGAATATACATGAAATATCTGCCGGAGGGTGTGAGTAAAATGCTTATAAAATTACAACTTCTGCAATGTTTTAAAAGCCAAACGATGCTGAATGTGTGGTTAGAGAAAGGTTCTCCCTAACACAATGTCCATCAGCCTCGTAACTGGTTTTATGAAATCTTTCATCGATTCTTATTCGTATTTTCAACTTGTATAATCATCCCAGCATATTCACAGCAACCTGTGTATCCGAGAGCGTATATATACTTTGCATATTCATATTCTTCATATGAAGTTGCTTTCGTCGACTATTCCGTCAACTGTTAAGATAAATAATTACTTAGGCCTACTTGTAAGATCCAAGTTTTTCACGACGTTGTATAGAAAGAAACTCTTCTCGGGCTTCAACCCGCGTAAAAATGACACATTTTTTAGACGTTTCGAAAGCGTCTACCTCAGCCCTCATGATTTAGACGCCTTCAAAACGTCTCACAGGTGTGGCATCTTAACGCGGCTGGAAGCCCGAGAAGAGTTTATTTAATTCCGTACTTGTTAAAATGTGCCCCAGCATTATGTATCTTCTTCTTCCGAGACTCTTCCAAAAATCCCTTTCCTAAACATGTTCATTTCTTAAGTTATACGTCTACCTAATTTTGAGCATCCTTCTAATGGTTCCTCTACACAATCGCCCATCATGAGCGACTATAGGCGCGCACGATTGTGTTCAGGGCATAATCGTCTGTGAGTGGCAATCATCGCCTATAATCGTGAGTAATCGTGAGCGATCGGTTAGTTGTCGGTACATCAAAGGAATGCGTGCCGATGATCGTGCGCGTGTATACACAATCGCCCATCATTCAGTCGCTTGCACAGGTCCAAATTACGACTTTTTTCGCAACCAATGAAGATATTTTTTGCACAAGAAATTCAAAGTCGCTTCATTACATGCGATCGAATTTATCAAATTCTGATGATGGTTCTGCGAGAAGTTCGGCTAAATCATGTATATGGACGGAGAAGTGAAACCGAAGACGCAGGCAAGAGTTGCCTAATACCTAGCACAATAGTAGGAGGCTCTGCACCTTGTTCAGTTGCGGTGAATAGTCAACATCCACCATCTTCTCTTCCTCTATCTATCTTACATGACCTTTTTTTGTTTTTGATGCTCATTCCGATAATGATTATAATTATTTACTAAGCAAATAGATAGCAGCAGTCTGTGTTATATATCTTTGTGCATTGTTTCTGCCTGGTTCTTATTTAATGTTTTCCAGTTATTCCCGGAAGATTATGGTAATCTCTTCTTTAGTTATACGGTCGAATTTTCTTCTTTTTTTAAAGTACGTTATAGAAATTGTCTAATTAATGAAAGATTCGTAAGCATTTCTTTGTATTTATCATAACTATAATTCAGTGAATTAATTATTTTACAATGTTCCGCTAACAATAGCCGAAACTACACAGATAACGTTTACATCGGACTTCATTCTGATATTGCACGGTTAGTAAATGGAATTTGCGATGATTGAGTTCAATATCACGACTCAGTCATCAACCAACACAACAAATAAAAACCTAACTGACACAAAACCTCAAGGAATCTATAAAATTATGATTGCGTAACATATAGTAACTTATTAATCCGTGATCACCACAAGTCGCTATCACTTTGACATCCATTTTCAACAGACAACACTCAGTAATGAAAATTCACAGACAGCAACTCATGATCGTGACGATGATGGCCACTTTTTTAATCCCCCATCATGGAAGATTGTGTAGAGGAGCCGTAAATCATAACATTTCAAATGATTCAAGTTTCCTTTTTCTGGTGTTCATTAAGTCCAGTCTTTATTTCCATAAAGTTCCAGGTTATATGAATACAGTTTTAGAAGCTTCTTTCAGTGTCCTGGGTCAGTTATTAAAACTAATATATATCTCTGTTTGATAAAAGCTCTTTTCGGCATTGCTATTATTCGGCCTATGTCATCATTCTTGCTTTAGATATCAGTGGTAATTTCACAAATTACAGAATTCTCAAATTTCTTTTACAGTATATGATGCTATGTTTATGCCTAATACAATGTTATTACCACCTACTCTGCTACATTTCATGTCATTTGACTTTCTTCAGTTTATATTAATTTCAGATTCTTCTCGCTGTGTTTTGTTCATGCTGTTCAATAATCCCAATATCCTCACTCTCGTCTGCTTATAGCACATATCACCAGCAAGTTATTGTTTTCATAACTTACACGTATTGTTTGTTTAGCTGCTCAGCCGTCTTGCACGATATTCTTTAATGCGCGTCTGTTAATACAGTAGCTGCGCGTTGCGTGCTGCCTACGCTCGCAGGGGGCCGTGGGCCGCCAGAATTTATGAGCCAGCTGTAAAAGGGTAAACGCGCCGTAAGCAGCAGATACTACTCCGCTCGCAGCGCCTTTCGTTCCAGTTCCCGCAAAGCAATCTCCGTTTAATGCACCTGAGTGAAGATTTTCTGAATTAAGTCGTACGAAAGTGCTTTGGAGAGACATCATTTCCATTTATTGCCTCCGCGAACCATGAAACGTCTTTATGATAGCCAGACATCTCATGTTATTGCTCATCCATATCCAGGTACGTCAGCGATTAAGTTAATGCCTAATCATACCATTAGTGTTATGTTAATATTATTACTCTCACTGTCTTTCCAGTTATTAATTATGTCGTCAAACATACATAAAATTACTGAAATAGTAATTATGCAGTATTTACCTATTTTGGATCAAACCACCTTTTCTGGTGTCCCGCATAACGATTGAGCATTTTCAGATATTCTGATATCGTGAGTTGTTGCCAGTTTTGTAATTTAACTTCATCAGAGAATTAAGTTTTTAAGGATTTATATACTAATCTTAAAGAGATTTTATTACTCTCGCATGTAGAGAACAATTTACAGAGTTATATTAATGAATGTGGAAGTTATATATCCGTGAAAGCTTCTTCGGTTTGTTCTAAACGTAATCACGTTTTTGCAATAGTGGACAACTTTTCACTATAGTATAACGTTTTACTAGCCGTGGGATGCAGGATGGGTTATATGAATCACATAAGCATTAAAAAATAATCTGTCAGATAGTCTTGTATTTCAGTTGCAATTTTACATTTACATTTTACATTTAGTAAGAAATTGAGCCACATCGAAACCAAGAAACCCTTAATCAAAATACTCGTATTGTGCTATATTCTCAGACTATTTGTTGTCAAATGTGAGTTCACGGAAGTAAAATCCTTTAAGAAAGTAATTACAAAGACTGCCGTTAACAGTCCTTATTACGTATAATGTCTTTTTTTCACGCACTATAATAATTTCTAACCTCCTTCAAAAACGAATAATTGAAAAATTGAACATACTTTATTATATAGAGAGAATTACAAAACATTCTTCACCACATAATATGTTGCGTACGGTTTTACACGGCGTGGTGTGTTGCAGAATGACAGTGAGGTTTTGGTTCTACGAGGTTTCCTTGACAATCTAGACTCACCGAAAAGATATGCCAGCCGTCAATTAAACTTCCGTCACATACTTAGTGTTTAGATTTACAGCCTTTGTAGTAATGAACTCTACCAAAGCACTGAGTTTCACTTGCAATGCACAGATGCCTTTCACTTGCTATTAACATGTAATATTTTAGTTGAATTATGTAAACATTAATTATTTAGGAGGTTCGGTTTTAAGGACACTATTTGAGAGAACTTTAAAAAATTTCAACCCGGATAAGGCACCGGGAATCTCTAGGAGAAGAACAGATCCAAAGATTATTCGAACTGATATCAAAAAGCTGCGAAACAGAAATTTAACCTGATTTCAATAAGAGTAAAATCTTACCTCGTATAAATCCTGAAGAAAATTATTGCGTAATAAATCTAATATCAAATGCGTCAATATTACTGACTAGGATGATATGTAGAAGAGATAAATAAATAGAAGAAATATTAGATGAAAATCAGTCTTGATTTAAGAAGAACTGGAGAGCATGAGAAGCGATTCTGGTTTTAATATCGATACTGGAATGGCGGAATGAAAATGACATGGATACTTTATGACATTTTTGGACTTAAAAAATATTTTTATATTGTTAGATATGACAATATTACAAAATTTTAAAGAAATTGGGTCTTAAGCATCGAGAGAGGAGAATATGTACGTAAGAATCAGATGGCTGTAGTATTTGAAGAGAATCACGAGAGACATATGTCAATTAAAAATGATGTGAAACGAGGTTGTCTCGTATCCCCGTTGTAATATGACGCGTCTCGCTGTACTACATTTACATGTATTATTCAGATTTTTTTTATCAAATTATTTAGATCTTGGGCGAGCCAAATTGTTAAGTTAATATGCAAGGCTGCTCAGGTCTGAGGAGACAATGCATCAACCATCAAATTTAACCCGGGATCGCTCGCGCGTGAGAAAAAATCTAACATTGATAAGTTTACTGAAATATTACAATATATTTCAAAGATATTGAAGTGTTGATCTAGCAATGCTTTCTTTGATATCTCTACCTTCATTGCACGTGTGTTTCGTCACTCCAATTACAAGTAAAGCCTGCTGGAAGCGGCTTTGTTAGAAGCGGTGTGCATTGTTAGATTATTTCTCACACGGGAGTTCACGCGTAACAATACCTTGTGCATTCGTGAAACGCCACCTTGCTTCTCTTTTAGTCTGTTTCTCTGTGCTAGTGACGTGCGATTAGGATGATTTCGTCTCCTGGACGTATTACGTATTACGTGGTTTATAAAAAAGGTATACTTATTGGGTTTTATATATTGAATGAAGCAATTTTGTACACCAAGTACATGACATACAATGTCAGTTGTGAAAATATATAAAATTTTACAGGAAATCGTCATGACAAACGAAAAGATCTGGATGTGGCTAGAGGAACTGCTGGACGAATATATCCACATAGAAGGTTTGTCTCCAGATACCGATGCACAGTCTGAACATGAAGAGAGAGACACAGCAACAGATCAGTCTGGCAGCTATTCGGAAACTGCATCTACTGTTGCCCTAACTTTTGCAAATCGTGATATGTATTTAGGTAGGGATGGGAAAACAAAATGGTCCAAGCACAAAGCCCCTCCATCAAAAAACAGCTCGTCAGAATACTGTGACACAGCTTCCAGGTGTAAAAGGGGAAGCAAAAAATTCGAATTTAAAACTAAAGCAAGATAAATGTTTCATTTAATGTTTATATGTCATTATAATGTGTTGGTAATAATGAAGAAGTGATTTACTTGCTAATTGTAGCTCTGTATGGAACCTGCAGCCAAAAACGTGAAAAAATATCTATGTTAGAAAAAATCTAACACGGGAGATATGGTGCGACAACAATAGGCGCGAGTGATCCCGGGTTAATTAAATATGGTGCATATAACTGTGGTACGAAAACTGATAATTCAGCGTGCAGCTTGGGGCCAGGTATCGTCCCAGGAAGCCCTGTTAGAACAGCACGCCACGCTGTCGCCACAGCGGACAAAAGAGGGATGGGGGATGGGGTAACCTCCAGCCGCACCCCCAGGTTCCGTTGAGGTCACTGTATTGCGCTGAGCGGCAGTAGCTTCGTGATGGAAAATAACCACTGGCCGAATATGGCCTGACGTTTCCGAGCCACGCGACGGAAACGTCGAACCGGTGTCGCAAATGAAATAACTGTTAGGAGACACGTGATTTCAGCGACCACGCGTTCTACCAATCATAGCAGAATCACGAGGCACATGATTTAAAAACGTGGGTATGATTTTCCACAACGCAGGTGGAGCGAGAATTCACCTGCTGGCAGGAGAGTCTGCAAGACGGGACTTGATCGCAGAACGTAAGACGGAGAAGATCTGGCTCGCCTACGCTTGAGGTGATGATGGGAGACGACCACCTCTGACTGCGTGCGGCACATGTCGCCAATCACCAAACCAGGCCTGCACCAGTTTCATGAGACTGTTTGATGAACCCGTAAGCACTCTGGAGACAAGAGGTTCTGTTCTTTGCATCTTGTTTAAAACTGAGCTAGGCGAACATTTGTCGCAGACTATTCTAGTTCTTTGCATTTTTTTTTAACAATTTCGGTATGGTAATTGTTCCCATTCCGATGGCGACCGATCTATATCATTTTGATTGTTTAAGAACACGTTTTATAGTGCGTGTTTGATTAATCATGTGTTCAATTTCAAGGTTGTCCATTGAGTAAGGGCAACGATTATTATTTTTTTAACGGCTTATTGTAAACCTGGGCCTTGCTTGATATTGATTTTTAACATGTTTATAATAAAGATAAATGTGCCCAGAGATGTATACTCCATAAAACACAATAAATTCTGATGTTGTTTACCTGTAATCCCGTACACATTGAGATTCTTGCTTGCTCATAAAAATTTGCATATTAATGGAATTAACTTCTAAACATCAATTTTAAAAAAGAAAATTAGTGAGAAGCAGCCACCCACTACACCATTAATCTTCCTCTGGTATATGAAAGGAGCAATGAAGAAAGAAAATAACATGTCCGAGGAGAAATATCAGTGGGCTGTGATTTGCTGAAGACACTGTGCTGTTCACTACAGAGTGAAGGCTTTCAGAAATTACTGAATACCGCGAAACAAGAAAAAGGAAATTTGAACTAAATATCCACCAAGTAAAGACATAAATCTTTTAGTTTTAGGTATTGAGCTCAAACTGAGAAATAAGTTTCTAAAACTTTGTGTGTGGAACCCAGCACTTTGACGAAGTGAAGCATGGACTTGAGCAATGGCAGATAGAAATAAAATTGAAGCATTTGAAACGTGCTCTTAGAGAACGATAAAACTAAAACGACAGATAAAGAACGAAATTAAAATTTCAAATCACATCCCTTGCGTACCGTCTGTCATGATTACAATTTTAACCACATTTTACAATAATAATCCAGGAAAGTAGTGGTTAAAATCCAAAAATATCACTTAAAAACTATTCAGTATAAATATAATGAAACACACAAAATGACCCGTAAGTGCTTTCATTTGTGTAATACGTAACCGCTGTAGTACTTGGAAACCATTCGGATGTTCGTTCCCTGGAAAATAACTGTGGACAACTACTTTGTTAATGATTACCAAGGTCAAATGATATAGAAACAAAATTCCGGTTAAGATGCGATTTTAAATTTTATCTGTTTCGAAAGTAAGATCTGCTCAGTGAGGTAACACTATTTTGAACACTCGTTATAACATCTTGATAACAATAGAATGAACAAAGAACGTCCAGTGTGGAGGATCTCGTACCAGGTGACTGTGAACAATTGATAGCAAGACGAACAAGGTTTCTGATTTTGCTATAGGCATGTGTGTTATTCGGTGGTGAAACGTCAGTTTCCTTGGGGTACAGTGTTTCAGGAAGAATATAGGCATCGGAGTAGTTGATCATGGAAGATTCCTTTAGAACTAAATCAAAATTACCGTAAAGCAGTAAGAGACGGATATCATTATATCTGAAATTGCTACATACGGGAAATGCATCTCTAAGTGGAAGAAGTGCAGTACGAATGTAATTAGTACTGAGATAGTATCGGACAGAATTAATAGCATTTTTGATCGTATAATGCCGATTGAATGTTGCCTGTAAGGATGACTCCTATTTCGAATGATGGATTTGCATTTAGGAACCAGCACTGAAATCTGCTTCTTAAAAAGTCTTCGGACATCCATCGTTATTATATTGATTCTCAAGGAAACCACATTTGTCTGTTATTCATTTCGACAGTACAATTAATAGAACGAATCGTTTTCGAAGCAACAGTTTATGATGTGACTGATGACGGACAATGGGTGAAACCGCAGCAAATTAAGACTAACCAAAAGGCATTTATCTTTGCCAGCCCTGTCCCTCATAAATCTATAAGGAGCGTAATAAATCATCTGCTTGGAACTGATGTGCACTCAAATCATCTGCGAACGACTGTGTAATTTACCTGTAAACCAGTAGTTGAGAAGAAACAGGCGGAATGGTTCACATTCTTCAAGGATCTTTAGACCGGCACGTTCATATAGGCTACGCCTTCCTGTAATGACCGCCGGTAATGCGGGTGACCTCCGACCTGGCCGTAGTACGGTGAGCCGCCGCGCGCGCGCCCTTGAGTCGGGGGCAGGAACTAGCGTCGAGTAAGCCACGGCGACGCCGGCGCTCGCTCAGTCCGTCTCGACGCTCCGACCGCAGCAGACGGCAGCAGAGGGCGGCAGCAGCGCAGAGCACAGTACGTACGACACGCGCCGGCTCTAGCAAGTAGTCGCAACTACCGCTGCCGGCATGTACCAATAACATTTTCGTATTTCAGTAAAAAAGCTATTTTTCTTTGCTATCCAGCATAAAAATTACTTTACTAAAAAATTTATTAACATTATAAGTAAGGTCGGGTCGTACTAGAAACGATGCCACTAGACACTTGCTTGTTCGTCATTGTAATAGAATGTTACCTTCTCATAATTGCAATGAGTTAACTACTGCACACTAACAAGGAAAAAAAATTGATCTTGTTTCTTTCTATCCTCTAATATTGTCATTGAAAATTTGGAAAGAGAATATCAACAGAAATTAAATGGGAAGTCTTCAAACCTGTTTTGTTTTACTAATTCACAAAAGGAGAACGTAATACTGACGTCAGAAATTTTACTTTCTTGTATCTTATGTAGGAAACAAATATTGATATGACGCTCATTGTATTTATGTGCATGAAAAATTCTAGTAATAATCTCAGGTTTGTTACTGTTTTAGTTGATACAACAATATGCCCAACTTAAGTCTGTTAACTCATTTAAGAACCGATACATTTTTTTTCTATTCTTTAAGGCAGTTAAAGAAAAATTGGCACACCCTGGATAAAAGGATAAGTTTTAACCCCTAAAATATTAGGAAGTTTTTTCATAATTAATAAAACATAAAAAGACCCTTCTGCAAAGTGGAAGGCACAATACTGACTGAAAATATTATAGTTCTACATCGAACAATGAAATTAAAACACCTTCTTGACATCGTCCATTAACCTGCAACCTTAGCTATTACTTCATTTCCTCAGTGATGAAGACTTAGTCTACTGTTTTAGACGCATTTATATTAGCAATTTTTCTTAAACTATATTGCGTATTTATCTAATGTTAAAGTATTAATGAATTATGGATAAAGAGCTGAAATAATTCGTCAAGCACAGCTGCAATCATTTTCAAAGGAACACAGATATTTTTAATTATAAATTCTTACGTTTAGTGATAAAAATGCTGAAGCGTCATAAATGAATATTATATCATTCATCATTCTTAGGGCGACATTCAAACACGAAAATTTTGCTGTTCGCAACGCTTGGTACATTTGTGTAGACATGATCAAATCAGATATGAGAATTCGTCAACTCAGGTACAAGGTGTTTAAAATATTTTAAATAGAGGTATAATTTGGACAAACAAGAGAGAGAGGAAAAAAAAAAAAAACAAAAAAAAAACAGGAAGCACATTGAGATCCATACGTAAATGGAATAACCAAAGAATATTAAAATTCTGTGAAATCAGATTCTAGTTGAATAATAAATAGGGTAACTATTTTAACCTGATCTCTGGCTTCTAGTTTCAAATCGTACTTTGATTTGCTCACAAAGCGAAATGAACAAATAGCGCGTGGCTGGATGCGAATTTTTTAGTGTATGGTTTACATGACTGTCACAGAATCAGTTCAGATCAGTATTGGACTGGCACTGCAATGTACTTTTTTTTTGCTTAGAACTTTACGCCTCGTCAACGTTGTGGTCATTAGAGACGGAAAAGAACTGGGGGCAAGGAACGGGAAGGAATTTTGTTTGGCCATTTTGATGATAGTATCACAGCATTCACCTGGAGTGATTTTGCGTAAGCGTATAAAAATTAAATCTGGATTGCCGGACGACAATTCAAAGACACTTCCTCCCGATAGTGAGGCCAGAGCGTTACCACTCAACCACCACGCTCGGTGGACTAAAGTGGGCTTATAACAATTTATGTTAAAAAAATGACCAAGAAAACAGAATTTTAACTTATAATTACGAAGTATTTAATTGTCAGAACATAATCAAATTTTAAAATCACGTTCCTTTCCCAGTCATGTCCCTCTCCTTGGTGTACACGGAGTACACCATGGGGCCAAATGCGATACATTAAATGTTTCGTAATCTTTCTTTTCGAGTTGACAGATATGAACAGATTCGTCACCATCGTTATTTTCAACGCTTGCACGTCCACAACGTGGGTTTCTAACACGGGTGTGGCAAGTAATCCAATATCTGTGAGATTCAGAGTGTATTCTATGACACTACAGGCAGTCTGCATCTTCCATCATAGTAAAGTATACCCTCAAGTCCACTGGTTTCAGCGGGATGAAGAGTTTCCTATGGAAGATAGTAGACTGTGTTTCAAAAATTACGGAAATATGGGTGGATGCCACATTTCGCTAAGGTCCTATCTCATCTCGCTACTGTTTACTACCCCACCGTCTCTGTGCGAACAGTATTTTTCTCTTGGATTGTCGTTAGATTTATTTCGTAAAAGAATATACGCTCTTTCCCAATATTTTACTCAATTGAGCATACAGGCAATTACTGACGGAAACCAGTATACATGAACAGCAAAGTTACGTGCATTAAGATATTAAGTGGAGAATATTGTATTATTTCACAAGTATAGCCCTAAAACAGGATTGTATACAGAAGAACTATTTTTCTTGCTTAAGGCCTTACGCATTGTCGAAATCGATTTCATTAGAGGCGCACAAAGACAGGGGACTAGGAACTGGAATGAAATGACCTTTTGAAGTAACCGTCTCTGAATTTGTCTGTATGGATTTGGGAAAACCATGGGAGAGCTTGCCACTTATCTACCACGCTCGGTAGGTACTTTTAGAATTTGGGGTGCTGATCAGCTACTCTTAAAACTGCTTAGAAAAAAAAAAAATTCTGAGAGTCACAGTCTGTCACAATTTAGTGCAAAAGCCGCTGCTTGAGTAGAAGAAAATTAGCATTACACCTGGAGCACAGCAATAAAATACTTTCAGTCAAAGACATATACCATTAATGTATAGTTTACCAGAAAATCGAATCATGAACATTTGGAATCTTGAAGAACAGTGTAATGATCTGTCAACCGTTACCTGTTAGTAATGCACAAAGTTATTGCTCTGTAAGTAGGAGAAATGTTTTTCACAAAATGGTTATATATATCTTATTCATGTACATATTTCGAAAGAAAAATATAAAATAGTTTCATCTAATCTCCAAAATTATTTCACAGTGGAAAACAGGAAGAAGAGCAGCATCATAAAACATGTAATTTGGTTAAACTCTACTGAATTGATAAAGTAAGCTGCGTAAAATGCGTCAATTCAAGAATGACGGTTGGGCGCTTTTCGTTCAGATATAGTTTTTGCGATGACACATGTTTGATACGTGATTCACCTACCTGATATGCGTTTTCCATTACTTCCGAAATAATCTCTCTATGAGAATGTGGTGATGGTTCCTAAGACCTGTTCTCTGTACCCAATCCTCTCTCCCAATCCTCTCTACCAATCCTCTAGCATCTACAACGTCGATGAGCCGCATAGCCCCAACAAAAAGCAAGAGGGAAAAGTGAAGTGGGTAGAGAAATAACTGTGCTGCCTTTCACTTCGAGTTGGGTCGAATTTGAAACAGGAATCGCAGATCTTAAGTACGAACGTGATCAAGTGACCCCACCCGCCAAAACTGGAGAGGTCTTAACCTCATCACAACTAAATGGTCACAGTGCTCGTATGAACGAAACAGCTGTAGTACTTACATGACTAGTTCTAAAAAAGGCTAGATACGATGTTCGCATTATTTTCAATATTTTTCAGTTAAAATAATTATTTACAGAACTGAGAAGCAACAAGAACTCCTATAATTTCTTGAACCATTCCACGTTAACTACACTAGAAATTATTAGCGTTTAAGATTAAGATCTATCTGAACAATGAATTATGTATCCTCAACACTGGCCTCGCATTCGTGAGGATTCCAGGTTTATTTTTTTTTAACTGCTTTACGTCTGTTAACAGCTAGGTCTTTAGAGACGGGAAAGGATGGGGGGCAAGGAATGCGAAGGAATTCGGCCATGGCCTTTTGAAGGAATCATCCCGGCATTTTCCTGGAGTGATTTGCGAAACTATGGAAAAGCCAAATCTGGATGCCCAGACGGGGATTCAAACCGGCGTCCTCCCGAATGCGAGGCGAGAACGCTAACCGTTACACCACCATGCTCGGTCCATACCAGGTGAATCCCGGGATGCTTCCTTCAAAAGTTCATGGTCGAATTCCTTCCCGTTTCTTATCCCCAGTCTTTTCTCGTCCTTAATGACCTCGACGTCAACGAGGCGTAAAATCATAGCGAAAAAAAACAAACTATTTTCATGTATTTTCACATTAAAATAACGCTGATGTCGGGAAGGAAGATTCCCTTAATAAACTTCCATCCAGGTATTTAGAGTTGGCTAAGAGCTGTAGATGACAAACATTAAAAATCCAACCGTGGCATTTTTTTTTTTTTTTTTTTTTTTTTACGAACAATCTTGACGTTCTCGTCGAGTGATTTTGGGAAAATCGTGAAAGCAGATTTCCAGGTGGGCTCACAACAACGTCGCTAAGATAACAAAGCCTCAACTGCAATTAACAGTAATAGATAATTAATTGGTGACGTTACTTTCTAAATACGTTCCCATAGCAAATCGTGATTGAAAGGACCTTTTACCTCTTCCATAACGCAATACACTCAGGTGAGCTTAAAAAAGCATCTCCAATTGACTGGACAATTGTTTGGAACGGAAAGCAATAATTACGTCGAAGATATGAATTCGTATCTATTACTAGTTGTGATGACAAGTCAGAAATTGCTCTGGATTGCAATGGATTTAAACTCTAAGTCGCCTTCATATTATCTTGCGGTTGTCGTAACTGGCGTTTTCTTAACACTCGTTTGATAAATATTTATTACGTCTAATATTAAACAAGAAAAACAAAATCCATGCGTTAGACGAAAATCGACTGAAAATCGACTGGAAATTTTAAAAGAAAACATTTCAGTAATTGAATACCACGTTTTAATCGAATTTCATTGGGTGAGATCAATAATTTAAATAAATAATTTTGTGAAAATTGTACACTTTCTGAGTAATTATGACTTTGAAATAACAATTTCTTTGTCTAAAAACCTCAATGACCGATTAACCTGAAGCCTAGCGGCTTTCCGTATCTGTTTTAATAGATTTTAATGAGAAGTTGTTTGCTGTGTGCACTAGAGTTCACATAGGGGAACTGCCACAGTTACATGAATACACGAAAACGTACTTGCATTATCGCGGCTGTTAACATTGTAGCTGAAAACGCTTCTTCTTCGCCAGCTTTCCCCAGCATTTTAGTGTAGCCTACCTTCGATTAATTTTACTCATCGTTGGCATAGTCAAACTTGGAACCATGGATTTACGTCAGGTAGGGTCGTACTAAGTATTAATGGGGGATGTTTTGCCATCTGTCTGTGAAACTTGCAACTATGTTCAGCTTGTGATAAGTGGTTTATTTGTGAATGCGTAATTTATGAGTTGGAGATTGGGGAGCGACATGGCGTTTGCCTTGATGACAGCGAATAATCGCCTAAAACCCGCAGTCAGGATTGCCTGTACGCGGAGGCTGGGGTCTTGCTCTGTTCGTTGCATCTCCCAGATCCAGTTTCCGGCTACTCACCGCACTGAGCCACACTCACTGGTTTTTAAAATGTAAAGTAATCTCTGAAATAGCAAGACACATTTTCCGTGGATGCTGTGACAGATAATGTGCTACAAAGGAACTTAAATCAACTATTGTCCTATGTGTGCTTCATCTCACTACTGTGCAGAGCAAATGTGGCACAAAAGAGTAGACAGTACTAAAATAGTTGCTTTCAGTGTCAGGCTAGATTAACAAGTATTCTTCACTACTGTTAATCATATGCAACATGGTATTTCTCTCCAAAACCATTAAACTTTTACTCGATTTAGAAATTTCAGACGATCCAGTTTCAAATTTGTCTATTGCGGTGAATTTAATGACTTGTTGAATATGTGATTATCGCTTGTAATACTGTTTCTTATACCCCGCTAGCGATTGCCGGCCATGTCAGCAAGCCCCACTCTACCAGATGTACAGCATCTTCCTTAAGGATGATAGAAATGATAAAAGCTTGTTCCATCAAATTTAAAAAAAAAAAATAAAATCTTAAGGATTTGCAGCTCATCATTAGGGCCGGTGGATAATTCTGCACAAGAGACGGGAAATTTAGGCCACACATTGTTTAACTACTGTCTCTGAATTCAAAGGGACTAATTTAAGGAAACCTTGGTCACTCAAGTAAAACTACAAACAATAAATGCCCAGCATACATCATACTAAGTGATAAACCAAGTAATGTGCTTTTGAATCTGTAGGGTTCCTTATTATGCAGTAAATTCCGGTGACTCAGTGTGTATTCCTAAATATTTTAAGACTGAGCTATCAATTTATATGTTTTTTTAATGTAGTCAGCACAGAAAGGAGAAGTTTTTTTTTACAAGAAACTGTAACAAAGTTTCCTAAGACCTTTAGAAGCTAGGAGTTATTTCGGAAAATTTGGATGGCCGGAAATGGAACTCATTAACGCATTCCCATTTATTGTGAACGTTTGACTCGGGTATATTTCATCTGTTACATACTGCGTTTGCCTCTGCCTGTCTTTAATACTTCTATTAAGACTCCTAACTAGCTTAAAATTCAGAAAGCCATCACATTTTGCAAATAGAACCATCAGTGCCAAATTTGTGTGTCATCCTGATTAAGTTATGAAGTAATAACCTCTTTCTCTAAAAACTCATTTTTTAACACTTTTAGACCCTGTGCAGCGCATTTTTTTAAAAAATTCTAAGAGGCCCTACAATTACCAAATTGAAAAAATAGGTCTTATCAGGTCATAACCTGTGACCCTGATCAGTTTTTGTTCCTAAAACTCATTAGTTACCGCTTTTATATACTGTACAATGGGTTTTTGCTTTCAATCGACATTAAGACATCCTACAATAATCGAACTGAAGAAACAGATGAGGTCACGCGGTCATGTCCTAAAAGTTCAATTGCTGTCACTTATAGACTCTGCGGAATGCAATTTTGGTTTAAAAAGATCTAACTTTCATGATACTAAATTGATTACCACACCCAAAAACCGGATTCTAGCCTACCTCCTGTTTCTCATCATGAAATTACCATAGTTTTATGAACGACGTAGATAGTATTCGTCTCACTGAAAGACAGAGGAATAGTTTTAAAACATTTTAAAAGGTGTACAATTATATAATTTCTCTCTCTTTATTTGGAAGAAATAAATTTCTTGAATTTAATAGCAGTCAAGGGCTAAAAAAATTCCGAAAAAAATTCCGAAAAAAATTAATTGTATGAATTGTTTTTAGCTAAGCGAGATAGGCAGATAATTCGATTTGAAATCAGAAATAATAATCTATTCTAATGAAACGTTAATCTTGGTCACTGTGTACCTATGTCTATCACACTTCTCGCTGCCCAACTAACATCATTAAACGTCAGCGAAGAAATGAGTAGCCAAAACACTTAAATAAAAGTATGTAGGCTACTGTGTTTAAGTTAACATATTAATATTATTAGTAACTTAATTATTACTTAATTAATATTGTTTACTTATATATGTTCGAGCAGATGTTCTCGATAATTCTTAACTGAAAGAAATGTAAAATTAATACTTTGATTTTAGGGCAACAATGTTAGCGAAAGTTTTGATTAGTTTGAAGCTTAACCTGAATCAGAATGCCAATTAGAATTATACATTACAGCAGAGGGCATAATTAAATACGTTTAAAAAAAAACTGATTTGTTTTCCTGAGCGCCACATTACTTCGTTTGAATGAAAGTTCTTCCTCATCGATCGCGATCATTGTGGCCTGGACAAAGATTAAAATTAATATTCCGCGGCATAACATAAGTTGTTAAGATTTATTTTTAATTTTATTTGCTTTTAGAGACTCAATATATTACAGCCATATTTAATTGTATCAGACTTTTAAACTTTGTAATATGGATTTTGAATCAAGAAATAGAAAGATGTAAGAATTCGTAAAGATTTTAGGTCACGTTAATATCACAATACAGTGAATGTATTAATTTGCGTGTGATAGAAACTCTGAAGCTTTGATTTTCTATCGGCAATTTTAGCAGAGTTTGTGGTTACGTCTAAATGCAACCAGTATCAGCATAAAAACTGAAACCTTTTGCAACGGCGTAAAGCACGGAGAACTTCATTGAGCGTAATTTTATATCAATTCAGAATGACAACTGAAACGTTTTCAACAGTGTAAGGTACGAGAAATTTTGTTGAGCGTTCTTTTATAACAATTCAGCAGCTATGAACAAATGATTTGTCAGAACATTCCATTTAATCAGTTATTTCTGTCGGGCTTTGAGGCTAGTTATGAATAAAAGTTTTTACAATATTCTTAGAGTTTACAACTAAGATGGTAATCAACATAAAATGACTCATTTTAGTAGTGGTTGTAGCGCACACTAGATGATTTTTTTTTTTTTTTTTTGCTTATTGATTAACGCCTCGTCGACGACGAGGTCATTAGAGGTGGGAAAGGACTGAGGGCAAGGACCGGGAAGGAAGGAATTCGGACATGGCCTTTTTGAAGGAAGCATCTCCGCATCTATCTGAACTGATTAGTAGACTAGGCTGGGAGTCTCTGGTAGACAGACGACACACGTTTAAACTTATTGGTAAACATGCGTACTCCCACTTTCAATGACGAGTGTAGTGAAATACTTCTTCCACCAACCTATTTGAGTCGGAAGGACAGGAAAGATAAAATTAGAGAAATAAGGTGCCGCACTGATTCTTATATGAATTCATTTTCCCTCGTACCATTAGGGATTGGAATGCACAACAAAGAGATTAGGTTTGGTGCTGAGCACCCTCTGCCACCCACAATTTTGTGAATTGCAGAGTATATATGTAGATGTAGATGTAGATTCACCTGGGGTGATTTGGGGAAACCATGAAAAATCCAAATATGAATGCCTTGCCGTGGATTCGAATCCGCGTCCTCCCGAATGCGAGGCCAGAA
The DNA here is from genome assembly GCA_031002005.1 of Vandiemenella viatica. Classification (NCBI taxonomy): domain Eukaryota; kingdom Metazoa; phylum Arthropoda; class Insecta; order Orthoptera; family Morabidae; genus Vandiemenella; species Vandiemenella viatica. Next base: position 207,694,376 of record JARYHS010008074.1, on the reverse strand, counting down.
CGTTACCGCTCACCCACAAATTTACAAGCCGGACATACCACTCCATGGTTAAATTGTTCTCTATATTGGTTTGAGAAATGTGTAGAAGGTAGCGGAACAGTGATCCTGGAGACGGTATGGTCTGCTCTTGCTGGCCGCAGCTGCCCTCGAATACTAATGTCGCGTGGAGATGAAGAACTCGCTCGGCCAGAGGAAACAGGGAGACGCGGACGTGTTTAGAAATTGTAGCGGCGAGAAAACATTTCAATACTTGAAATACGTTTGATTGCTTGGCCATTTACAAATCGGAATAATAAATCCTAGTCACTGTATCGTTGTGAATTATAATTAGACTATCTCATTGTATAGAAACTACTGTTTTGATGATTCCATACCCCAAAATGGAAAAACTATTACTGTCATTGTGCTGCATGTCCATCGGTGAAACGCATCTAGCTCCTAAATGAAATATGCTTAAAATTTCCAGAAGGTATGTGTTTCGTTGATATGAATACGAACCAATTCGTTAAAATTTTTTAACATTTTATTTTGTATGTATCCATAAAAGCAAATGGCATACTAACATATTACCTATGAGTATAATACTTTTAAAAAAATTTTAAAGAGAAATACAATTTTTTCACCGAAAAATAAATGCTTGATCGGATGTAAAAAAACATCAGTTTTAAACCATTTTTGTTGGCTGATCTATCTCATAAACTTCATTATCTCTGAACTTGAAGTTTGTCTGTAATATCGACCATATCTTGTATTATATCCAACAAACACAAAAAATGCATATAGGTTATAAGCTGCAATCAGAAGCTTTTACTCCATTGAAGCGTTCTTTGTTCTGTATGTATAATGTAACCAATTGAGGTTCAACATTTAATCTAGCGGAGTCAGTGTCAACGTGATGTAGCTTTGTAAAGTGGTGCAGCAGAGTATGCCACCCAACCTGAAAATACATCAAGTACTGATTTTAGTTACTACATCTCTAAGGTCGCTAAGTACCCAGACCTTATTGCCCGACAATCTACTCGAATTACGCCGGATTTTTTTCCTTTGCGCTTACGGGTTCCCGGGTGTCGTCTATTTTTTCAGTGTGACTTGTTAGTACACATCACCCCACTTGTTTCGAACAAGATGACTCCTATACCTGTGAACGTTATTAATAGTGTTCTTTCTATTGACTGTTTTTTGTTTGTTTGTATGACAGCTGTGTAGTTATTCATGCCAATGTTACTGACCCACCCAGCATTCACTTAGACGATTAAGCATTATTGGCCGGTACGAACCTTGGCACATTGTACCTCATCAGTGCAGCACAGCGTCACTTCATCGCATCAGCCATGTTCCCAGAAAATGCTTCGCAAGTTAATATTAATTCACTTCACTGGTTTTTGATGCCTTGTCTCTGGAACACGGAATTTTTACAATGAGGGAATTGGCAAAAATCTGTATATTTTCTGATTTTTCTTGCACGGTGTGAACGTCGTGTCTCTTGTTGACTACCAATACTGATGATACAGAGAATTATCTCTCGGCCTACAGTCGTATTAAATAATTTCTGGTATTGCCCTTCCCGAGAGATCAGGATAATGTCACAGGTCTAAAGTGTTACCCAAACATTACCACCATTTAACTTGTATTATCGCCTGTGAATCCACTAGAGACTATCAAAAGTAAATTCGTGTGGTCTTGTAGCCTGGAGATAGAGTTTCGATTTGTCCGCGTAGTTTGTCTCTGTCGTGGCTAAATTTTTGTCTCGTGTAGGCTCTGTGAAAAGCATTTTTTATTTAAATCAGTCTTAAGAGGTCCAAATGATCAAACTGAAGAAATATTTCACATCATGTCACGCGATAATAACCTTTTCCCCATAAATTTATTTTTGGTACCTAAAATTCATTTTTTTGTCACTAAATTTGTGACTTGGGAACTATCCTAGAGTCGTGACCGTACCCATACAACGGACGTAGTTTTACCCCTGGTATCATTGTAAGGGGAGCATCAGGTACGATAAACACATGTTTTCTTTTTTTATTTCCTAAAATGGATGGTTGTAATGTAATTTTTGGGAAGCATCAGTGAGATAGACATCTTGTACACCCAATGCTCTTTAGCAGAGAATAACAGTGAATATGCGGTATGACAGCAATGAAGATTTAGTAAATGTGAACGAAAAGCAACACGAGCGAACTGCTGTCCTGTAACCAATGGTAATATGAGTCATTTTCAGTCATTAGCTTCGCGGACGCGTACTAAGCGGACAAATGAGCCAGCAGCACTCTGGCCCACTTAGTTCCCACATTGTACACGGAGGGTTCGCTGTTGTGATGAAGTGGTCGCCATGTTTTTGTCGACCTACAATCAGCGCCTGTCCCATAATGCATGTAGGTGACACAGCACCAGCAAAACGCCGTTCAATCGCGCTAATGGACGGCATCGAATCATTATGCATTATTGTGTTCACATTAATACGCACGCCGCTGGTGGTGCAGTCACAATTGGACATTTGCAGCGCGTTTAAACTTCTCCGTCGTGCAAAACAAATTGCGTCTCTCTCGTTGATGACACACGCAGCGGGAGTTCCAGCTATTTTCTCCTTAATTTCACCTCGGAAGAGTGTGAAAAGATCCTCCGTAAAAGGTTGCCGTACGGAAGTAGTTGTTTAACAAAGATCAATAGTTGATCACTTGCTTTATCAACAGAGGACTCCCTGAGAAATGAAGTCTCTTGCGAATAAACTACAAACTCTTCCAATAAAAAAATAACCCGAAAAATCGAATATGCGAAACTAACCACTGTTAACATCATAGAAATCTAGTCCAGGTCTTGTAGGATTTTTATATGTTGGAATGAGTAGAACATAAATATGAATAAAACAGCTGAGTTATATTTTAAGCAAACCTTTAGACGCGGCTTCACCCCGCTTTTTACTTTGATCATGTAATACGTTCAAGCATTTTTCTGCCACACCTTCGTAATTCCGTAGTAGATATTCGAGCCGTTAGACTACCCAACAGGATGAAGAGATCGCCATATCGAAATGTGTTCGAAAACCGTTGAACGTATGGATTTGTATAAGGAAGAAACAGAAATCCTGATTTTGTGTCTTACATGTGGAGACATTATTTACTTAGAATTATGCTAGACTCAAAAGCCGGTTCCCAAATATGGTACACATTTTCATTCTAGTTTTTTCTAGCTTGTATTCGGAAAAAAATTGCTTTGCATCAGAGCTGTTCCAGTGTCCAGCTTCCACATTTCTCAGATATTGTAAGGCAGGTGATGTCCTATGCTTGATGAAAAAAATACAGAAACATATCCTTCAAGTCTGTTGATTCTCTAATAATAGTACATAAAGAATTTTCATCTCGAGAAACAATATATCACTTAGAAAGGTAAGTAAGAAAAATTTTTCTTACCACAGTCAAATCATGCTCTTTGACACGATGTTAAAAAAAAAAGGTATACACAATTTATTCAATCAAAATTAGAAATTAATGGAAGTAGATTTTCATAAATCAGTTTATAATGTGTATCATAATTCATTTGATTGAGTGGTGATAGGAAAGAATAAAGAAGTCAAAAAGATTCAGTGAATTCCATTTAACATGTAAGATCGGATTTTATCGTGTGTCAATGGCTAATTCAACCGTCTGTAGTACTTAAATATATGGTTGAATATGCCAAGAGGAGAATGTGAAGATATATTAAATACTAGTTTCTATGTCCGTAAAAATGACAGATTGAACGCAGAGTTCTGACAAATAATTTCTTCAAGTTTTGATGTAACAGTGACATAGAATATAGCGAAAACATCTAGACCGAATATAAGTATCTTGTAATCCCGTCTTAAAGAAGGGATTGACAGCAGTGTTCAGATAGTTTATATCCTAACAACTGCTTAATAACTACAACTGCCTCACAGCAGCTTTACTTAATAAATTAATATTAAATAACGCTCATAACTTTAAAAATATTAAAATGGTTTACATAATCCTTACTGAACTGTAACATAAGGGATAAAAGAACATATATACACACTAAGTGTAATTTAAAAAGAAATTAATATATTATTTTACACGCTATACACACTTTTACAGTTTTCTGGCAAGTCAATTTTTCGCGTTTACTGAACTAAATAGAATTGTTATTAAATAATGCCTATTAAATCAATTTTGCAGTATATCTCTGTCCGCAGTTAGTCCATTAATGAAAGTCTGGAGCGTTGCGTCAGCTTGACATATTAACAAAAGTAACATTTTATACAAATAAAGTACCAAATTGTCAATAATAGCTTCTATAAGAGATACACTAAGATACGATTTTATTTGCAAGAAAAATCAAATTTTCAGTATTTTCTACTCAGATGTTATGAACTTGTTTATTAAGAGCTTATTAATTATTTTAATCTTATAAACAAGTTACTGTTAATGGAATGGTTACTCCCTACGATATTTGATTGGAGTGTACTGATTACACCACCAGCGTACAAAAGAATTACATTTTTTTTTACTAATTATACACGACAGAAATTTGTCCTCAGACACGAAGCATATATGAAATGTAATTAGAACTTATTTCACAGCTCTCTTGTAACTATAAATATGTAATTGTTTACAGCATACTATTTTTGTATATATACTACCATCTGTCGCTATGGACGAGTGAGAACTAAAGCAGATTCATAGTTTTTTCTGATATTAGTTGTTAATAACAAACATTTATCAGCGTTGATAGCTGCACTGTTATATCCATTAGGACAACGAACAAAGCCATCATCAACATAGTCTGATCGTCACCAATTACTTGTTTCTTTTACACGTAAAGCCAGTCTTTCTCCTGTGGAATAACATGTGCCCTTAAGGGTACCCAAAACGTGGTTCACCTATTGTACTACTGTCGTCTGCTAATTCATTACATTGTTTGAATATGTATAGACCATTGATTGCGATTCACGTGCAGATCAAAGCAGCAAAATTTGATCTCGACCATCACTCAACAATTTATGGCATTGATAATTCACAACACAAATGCATTATTCCATGAAATTTGTTAATAGCTACGGGTATTACATATGAACGAGGAAAATTAAAAACATGCATGAAACGGTCAACTCTCTGATAACAGCTCAAGACGAAATGTTATGCCTCTAAAATTTCATGAACTTCAAATTCGACATATTTTGCTCCTGCTTCCCACATCAATTTACATCTCATTTACAGAAAAAAAATTATACTATAGTTAAACCTTAGAGTAGAAATCAATGTGTAAGATAGGATTTTAGTCACAATGTCAAGACTTCTCATGTGTTCTCCTGTGGTTGAGGGTAAATATCGCCGTAAATGGTCAAATTGTTTATTAAAAATTTGCAAAAATTTGATTCACAATTTTATAAGTACTACAAAATATAAATTGTCTCGAATAAATATGTAGTTTAATTCCTTAAACGGTTCAATTTGATTATTCAATATTGGTAGAGCTGTCGAAATTAGCGTTACAAACCTGTGTATTAATTAACTACAATAAAAACCAAGACAAAAATACAGATTTTGATCACTAGAGGAAGAAGTTCAGAACGCGAAACCGTCTCTAAATTGCGGATCTTTGAGATACACAGGAGCACACTTTTTTCATGTCGTAACTGATTTTTTTCTGATACTTCGTGTTGTACTATTTCATTGACTAAGATAAAATTCAATCAGGTGTAACAATTTCACAGTTGAAGTCACAATAAGAGGCAACCCTTAAACCTAAATGAAACCTAACTGAATAGATCAACAGGGTGAAAATGCTGAAAGCAGAAAACAAGTACTTTTTCAGCTTTATATTTACTTCGAATAGATGTAGCATCTAACTGCATGGACTGTTCCGATATAAATAGCAAACAACATGGGATATATACCTCGCACCTACAGAAGCAGTGTTTTTGATATTTGGCTTCGAAAATTTCTGAAAGGACTGAATCTCCTTTTCTTTTGTGGGATGGTACACCTGCAGGAAAAGAAAAATCCTTTCTATGAGAATGTCATATTTGCCTTACGTGCAACAACTGAGAGGCAATTGAAAATTAAAAAAAAAAAAGTTATAGTCAGGCTGAATGTAAATTTGGACTAGATACAGTAGATAGTGAAGGTATGCAGTCAGTTTCAACAAACGTTTAGTTCACGAATAATGCAGAATGTTTTTTCACACAAAAAAAACATTGTTACGAAACAAATTATGCATTTGACCCAAGTTAGCATATACAGATTCATTCTGTTCACCGAGTGGGGCGGTGTAACGGTTAGCGTTCTCGCCTCGCATTCGGGAGGACGGCGGTTTGAATCCCCGTCCGGGCATCCAGATTTGGGTTTTCCATGGTTTCCCCAAATCACTCCAGGCAAATGCCGGGATGCTTCCTTCAAAAGGCCATGGCCGAATTCCTTCCCATTCCTTGCCCCCATCCTTGCCCCCCATCCTTGCCCCCCATCCTTTCCCGTCTCTAAAGACCTCGATGTTAAAAAGAGACGTAAAGCAGTTAAAAAAAAAAATCTGTTCAATTCTATTTATCCGCAGCTATAAGCAGAAAAAGTTTGCTTCAGTTAATAGTATAGTGATAGTCGGAGTACAGTACCTCTAAGAAAAACTATAGTGGGAAGACCCTGATAGGTATGCAGCCCAGCAGTTCTTCTTGGCGCCGCGCCGATAGGAGAGTGCTTTCTTTTTCCTGCGTCAGGTTTTCAATTCCCAGAGCGCCGGCGTGCTCCACCTCTCGTCATAGGAAATCAAGCGTGCAACGTTACGCACAAAAACCTCACGGCCGGCTGGCTCGCAGAGGGAGATGAACTCAGCTCAGGGGTGTCTCCACATTGAAGCACTCCTTTGACGGCGGCAGGGGGAGTGTGTTCTCTAACAACATACATTCAAGAGGATCGCAGAGGGAAATCCAGAGATCACACTGGCACTACGAAGATAGAGCAATAGCTGTCAGATCTCATGACATGGGTACGCTACGTTTTCCTATTGTGAGCAAACTTTTAATTCTCCTTCTTTGCAGATGGCTGCATAATGCATTACTACAACAATTAACATTTACCATATTATATTTGAGGGATGTAAGAAAGTTATTATCTTCGGTATTTGAGTAATTTTGGCCATTTTGAGGTTTAATGTTTCCGGATAAATTATTTTAAATTAAATTAACATAAAAATATAAAAACGTTCTAAAAATCAATAAACATTATTTTTAAATGGTGTTAATTTTAAGTTCTGTGATTGTCTTTAAAATGGATGTACCAATTAACCACACCAAAAATTTACTTGAAGAAAATTATTGTCTTTTAAAATTATTGACATTTTGAAAATAGTGTTTTTAGTTCATGTTTATTACATGATTAACGAACGTATCCATCAAAATGTACAAATTATTTTTTGGTCAATGAAAATCATCTGTTGGCGTATCAAATTTGATGAAATCAATCATTCAGATAGTTTGCAAAAATCCACAAACTTAAGTTTTTCCGTAAACTTCAGCAGACTACGTGTAACATTAAATTTGGAAAAAAAAACTATAGTACCAGTAATTTCCGAATTAAAGCGGCGGGATGGAGTTTTCAAGGTTATTCGCCAAGATATTGCACAAATAGTGATACAGAAAGGCAAACCTAAAGACTTTAAGAGTCATCGTTTGATAGCCAATGAGCATTGCACCCTCCGCCAAACACTTTTAGTGAATCGCGGAGTAATTGTAATAGTAATAGTAATAGTAGTTTATCAGAAGAAAATTTTAGCTTCAGACCCAAGCGAAAGTCCTGATAATTATTTTAACCCCTCATGAATGTTCAAACTTTTTTGTTGTATTAGTGTTAATGTAAGTAATAACTAGCGTAGTATGTATTTCAAATTTTGTAAGTTAAAGGGTTCAGAAGTAATGACTATGTGACTCATGGATGGAAAGGTGAACAAATGAGCCAATACATAAATGGTTCACCAGAACCGAAAAATTTCCAGTGCACGACCAAACTGTTAGGATCCCCACAGTTGTAATTTTGTTAAATATCTCAAATACAGTAAGTGGAATGGTCTTTCAGGATCTCACTAGACGCTGATACAGCACTGTTTTCATAACGAAAGCATCATTTCCGATTTCTAAGTGACTGAGAGACGCGTGACGCTGGTGGGAAACAAGCAATAGAGGGACCCACTCCTATGGTCGTTTAACAAGGCGCTATAAAGCTGTCCTGCACATTAACTGACTAGGCTGCTGACCAGGCAGCAGTTAACTGCGCTCCAGTTAACAACTCGTAGAGGGTGTTATGGAGTGCTCAGGTGGCGGGAACCTGTTAACTGCCATTGCACCAATTTAATTCATCAAGCAAAGTGATATCACCCTCACCGAAACGCATAACTGGCAATAGAGAAAACAATACCAAGAATACGTACAATGAAATCCACTGCAAAGAGCAAAATTTTTACGGGGTTCCTGTGATTGAAAAAATAGCAGGACAATAAAAGCAGGACAGAAACAGTTTGAAAACGAGAAAAACTACCCGTTGATGATTGTATAATACACGATTGTATTAATAATTAATGTTCATTTTTATATCGATCATTTGAATTCTAAGATGTTTCAGTTTTACTATTATCTACTATTGGTTCATTGTTTTCAGTTCCTCCATTACTGATAATACAAAGAGAACATACACAATGAACCTAGCGGGCCTCTCCGTGTTTCGGTACCACTTGGTTATATCCTCGCTGCGGGTATCCAGTTTTTTTTTAATGGAATTCAAAAATCACTCAAGATGAATTCTGGTACGGTGCCGACAAAAGTGTTTTTTCGAGTATCCTGCCGTTCACTGATCCCCATGATCTCAACATCAATGAGCAACAAATTATATATATATATATATATATATATATATATATATATATATATATATATATATATAAAGTATTGAAGCTTGTTTTCCGTTTTTATAGGATACAGCACTCAAAGAATACGATACTTTGTACTGTCACCTCTGGTACTAGCGTTATTGAATATGAATTACGTTATAATTATTAATATGGAACTCGGAACAATTAATGCATTTCTTTCGGTAACATTGATGCACTGAGAGTTTCAGCATAAAAAAACTGCAAATGAACAATTGTAGTTATGGCTCCTGGCACTCGCATGCTCTTTTTCGAATGGTAGTTTATTGGCCGTGCTAATTATCATTTGTGGGAGTACACAAGTGTGGTTCAGACATTGCAATGGTTCCGCAAGTTATGTTTTGATCGGTGATGACGAAAGCCTCGGCCCCAGTGGAGGCACGTTGTACCAGGCGCACAGAACCTCTTGCTGGTACGGCGGAACCGCAAGATATCGGCCTCTTCAGGGATAAAGTATTCACCTGATAGCGAGACGGCTGATATGTCATAACCGCCCTCCATCGACCATGAGTTTACGAAGGTGCGATACGAAGTCAAAGGCAGGACGTCTTAAGGTCTGTAGAAATATCAGAACAAGAAATGTTTCACTCGAGACGATCACGAGAAGAATAGTGTTATCTCAGGTCACCAACAGTAGTCCTTGTGTGAAAGAGGACAACCAAATATTCTCTTACATTAGTCTTTTACATTACCAGCAAACTCGATGGTGGCCTTACGACCCAGCTACTAGTTTTTATTACCAATACGCAATTAATGCCGCGTTATTTGTTCTGCCTGTCTGCGCGGAGTCAGAACCTTGGTTTTAGGTGTTAAATACTTAATACTTCTCTCAATATTTAAATGTTACAACCAAACTCTTCCTGGTACATGATTTGGATAACTGAATAAAATTCTTATTGCAGTTGGTATCTAGAGCCATTGCAAATAATTCGTACATACATGCAAAATTTCTCGTATGTATAATGTAACTTAACTATAGCTAGTTTAATAACTATCGTGGAATTCGCAATTTACTTTGTCCTTAGCAACATTAGACAGGACTTAAACACATGCTTAAAAATTATCAATTACTGAATAGAATAAAATGAAGACTGAATATTTTGCTAGCAAGTGAGAAATATTCCTAAATCTTTAAGAAAACTTTTCGATCCTTACCATTTTTGTAGATTGATTTAATTCTTTTCTGTTCTTGCAGTAAAAACGAAAAATAATTTTAGTGTAGGTTCATTTTAGCTACACTCTGCACACTATGTATGACTTATATTGTCTTTCCGACTTCCACAATGGTTTTTTTATAGATTTTTTTCTTCTTAAACTTTAAAGTGTACAGTGGACGATTTTGAAACACTGGTGTTAAATAATGTGCAATAGTAAGTTAGTTTTTCTTAGCAAGGGTTATTGAAGACCTTAGGACATGAGGTTACCAGACTGGCTGGAAAAGACATACGTATTTTAAATAACATTTTGAGAATGAATAGATATGACGTACATAACGTGCCATTCATGACTGCAGTTTAGCAGTTTTATTTTATTTTACTTCAGCTTTAGTAATTTTAATATTTGTATAATTTAATTAATTAAATCAATAAGAAGAGATTTCAATTTAAAATATATTAAATTCTCCAAAATACGCTTTGATCGCCAGCCAATCACGAATAATTTAAATGTCTGAATCTACTGAAAGGTGGAGAAGCTAGTAATATTAAATTCCTGCGTTAGTTTTATTTACATTTAAGTACTTACTGTGCAGTTACTGCCAACTCGTCGACATGTGTCACCAACATGCTCCTCTTCTACGTCATTTACATATTTACATGTGTCGCTGAGGCGCAGAGGACGCACATTACCGTCTATTATCAGCAAGTGGCACCGCGTGTTAACAGTAGGCTCGCAACCACTCCAGAAGATCGCTAAATATTATTGACGTATCACATCACCATTAGAAACCAATAACGTGACAACATAAGTTTTATGTTATTGTTTCTAATGCACAGAACCGAAGTTAATTATATGAATATATTATCTATAAGCCTTGTACTGTATATGAGTGATGAAACTGAAGTGGTGAACTAAAGTGCGCAATAAAAATGTGATAAAAGCGGTGAGGAAGAAAAAGTTTTTTTAAAATGATTTTACAAAAATGGGTGGGTAGGGTGATGAATTACATTTTTATAACATGTTAGATTGGTTAATGTGTCACTGGAAGGAATAGAACTCTATAAGAAACTATATTCAACAGTATGTGAAAAAATAATCGACGACATAGGTTTTGATGAATGCGCGAGGAAAAAGACATAGCACACACTACCAGAATACCCGGCGTTGCCTGGTATGTTGGGGATTGATTTATGCACACAATATTTTTTGTCACTCACTGAGAAAAGGACTCAAGTACCCACACATTACCCAGAAATGGGTAGCTGGTGCATTGATTTGCGTCTACGGTAATTTTAGCTGTCCAGTATGAAATATGTACAGCAATTTTCATACCAATCGCTCCAACAATTTGTTTAACTTAACAAAATGTCTAGTGACCCCACCCGAAGCAAAAGGGTTAAGGTTGGTTTACTAATACTGTATTTTTAGTTTCCCACTCAAAAACATGAGTAGCAAGTTTCAGAATATTCGCCCTAGCTGTTTCCGGAATCTAACAACACGTCGACTGATACACGCCCTACGCTGAAAGTGGTGGACTGGGATTGACTTACCATTGCAGTATTTTTTGTCAAACGGTAAGAAACTTGTGTATCGAATTCGCTCCAGTCGTATACAGAACATACAAAAACGTCAATCCATCTCCATCCTTCTCAGAAGGGGATGATTTGGGGCAGATTTACCTATACAAAATTTTTTGTAGCTAAAAGAGTAACACGTATAACAAGTTTCATCAAAGTTGCTCCAGCAGTTGCCCCCCCCCCCAAAAAAAAAAAAAAGAGAGAGAGAGAGAGAGAAAACATTTAACCTCACCATATTTGTAGCATGACAGGTTGAAACATGGCAATCAAACTTAATCCCAATCGGTCCATTTGTTATATGTATTTAAACGAATCATCTCCACCTTACCCATTACGGATGAGTTGGGTTCGATTTACTCCTAAAGTAATATTAAATACCCTGAGTAACATGTGAGCCAAGTTTCAAGATCAGTCGTTGAAAGTAAGATCAAGAGTTTATATAAAAGCTATCTTATGTAACTTTTTCCTGCTCTGGAATCACTACAAAATACGTGATGAACCAACATAATAAATGATATTAATTTTCACTTTTTAAAAGTAGTTTATCATTGCATCACTCGCTGTGACTAACTATTAATTTGATCTTAAGAATTTGCTTCATGTTAAATTTTCTTTGAGAGTCAATTAGCAAGTTATTAATTTAATTAACTGGTCAACTTAGTTACAATACGGCCATTTATCAGATAGGGAGAATCGATATAAACCCCTTAAAAACCTGTTAAGTAATCTTTACGTTATATCAGATAACATATTAAGAATTTTCAAAGCAGTATGTTCAAAATCATAACAGATTTTTATTTAGTGCTCCGGTGCTTAGTGATGTGATTTAGTATAAATACCTCTGATATTAAATCAACATCTAAGGTCTGAAACGGTGAAAACTCCGTGAAAATCGGTTGACTGTAATTTTTCAAGTTATTCCATATTATAGACAAAATGTTTTAATTTCCTCCTCCCGCGATATGTGACACTGCGTCATAATTCATACCTAATGCTGACACCAATCATAAGCTTCAATGTGACGAAACACCGTCAAAATCTAATGTGTATTTTTTTCGTGATGGTGGAACAAACATACACACATTGAATTTTTGTATGTGTAGATATCGTACAACCGAATTTATTCTGAATATTATATCCATAATAATGAATTGGTTGCAACGGAAAAGGAGTGATTGGAAAGGAGCACCTGCGCCATCCGACTATGTGTCTGTTGTTCTGGAACTGGATCATCTGTTCTAGAAGTCCATGAACCATAGTATTATGTTATAATGTACACACACTCTCAAAGAACTTTATTTTAAAACGTCAGAAATCTTTTCTTTACTATTTTTTTCACCGTAATGGTTATTAACGGCTGTTGAAAGATGTGTTCCCAGCGCAGTACAATAATTATTACGTTTTCGGAGATCATAGGTTTAAATGTAGTCATAACTACTTAAGTAACAATCCAACTTGCTGTTATCTTTCAAATCAACAATTCTTACTTATTTAAAACTAAACGAAACAATATTAGTGGTTGTAAAGTGAAAATGAATGACAGGAAATTGTAAGAGGAATTTCACTTTTTATCACACAGATGTATTTTTATATTTTATCCCGATACATCGATTTTAATAATTTTTTTACGTGTTATGTTTTTAAACACTTTTTATGGTTTAAGGGTAGAATATTTAACTATACAGCCAATTTAATTAAAAAACAAAGCTGATTTGTGAAAACGTTTATTGCGTTCAGAAGTACCAGCAATTAATCCGAAACGAATTTCCCGATACGAGAAGAATGTAATATAGCAAAACCGCATAATATAATTTAATTAATACGTTGATTTAAATCTTCCCTTTGTCCTATTGCTGTCAGCTACATGTGTCTCTGGAATACCAATTGTATTTTTTTTTTCATTTTTTACCTGAAATGACTAGCACATTTATTCGAGAATGATCTTTCTCACTAAATATGACTAACTTGATAGTTAAGTTACTTTGATAACCGTAACACAGTTTGTATAACTGATTTTATACGCACGTTCATCAGCGTTTAATATTTTCAGACATAAATGTTTCATATCTTCGTAGTTTCTTGTCTCTGCGCCATTCTATTAGTAATTGTAATACTGATGCAGCTTATGTCCCGGTGGCAATGTCCCAAAGTAGCTTTTTTTTAGTTTAAATATTTACTTTAAGTTGTTTTGCCGTTTAAGGTGAACTATTTAATATCATCCTTTATAATTTAATGCAGTTACCTACCTTGTTACAAATACTAGTCTTAATTTTTCTGACTATATCTAATCATTTCTAATGGCTTGTGTAATTCTTATACACACGCGTCAATCTCTTCCCTCACCTCCCATCTTCCAGAGACTCCCGCACCATCTCGCTTATGATAAAAGATACTGATTGACTTCTATGGTAATTTACACAATCAAATCTGTCTGTTATTACGAGCAACCAGGCCATTCTTTGGTACATCCCTTAACCTCTCTCCAAAAATATGTAATAATCGGTTCGTACCGCCTCCCCACTACATTCTGTCCAATTAATTATTATGCCAAGGCTTTTATACATTGTGCTTTGAACATTTTCATCTGTATTGTGTCATCACACATTACTATTATTTTTCTGTTTGTGTAACAAATATTCTAGTCCTTTTATGCATTAACTTTCATTTGATTTTGATCTATCCCACATTCATCTATAGCTGCCGATAATCCTCTCCTGTTATAATGATAAAATACAACATTATATCATTTCAAAAAACTAGTGACTTTAAACAAATAGAAGAATCATTCATTCAAATAATGAGCAGCAATGATGTCAATACACCAAGCTGTATTACCCCTGTTTTTACTTTCATTTCTTCTAATACCTCCATTTTACCTTCAGTGTTTGACACCTTCCTCTTAAGAATCCCCCTAGCCAGCAAGAGTCGTTTTGATATATCGGAATGGTCATATCAATATTTCCCTTATTTCTGCAGGTAATAAACATTCAATCTTATTACAAGCCCGGCTTGTACAATATGCTAACTGAACACACAAAGAGAACAGATATTGTAAAGATTTAATATGGAACTTTCTGTCAACAATTACATTTTATTTTCATTTTTAACGTCCGCGAAAATGGTAGTAACAATTATTAATATGCGCTGCTTAATCACTGAGCAATTTATAATATTACAATGTAACTTTACTAAGCCTTACATACATCCTTCTTATTTTATCGAATATTGTTCCTTAATTATTGAATATCTTTAAAGTGTGAGTCCGTCTTTATCCGAAACACATAATTTCTCTGGTAGCTTCCTAGATTTGAATAATGATGCAAAACTTTAAGAGGTAAAAATGTCTTACATCTACAGAACACAGGATATGTATGCTATTAATCTGTAGGAAAAATAATAGAATATTTAGGACATACACGTACTTTCGATAAATTCTGTTACTGTAACATTGGATCTACACTAACGATTTCCAATTAGCATTAATAAGTATTTTGACGGTATAGCACGTATCTTTAGCTACAACAAATGTTTCAACTATGAAAATTATTTCCCACTAAAGAGATAGTTGTAAATCAGTTTTACGTTACAGTGTAGCCCCTGAATTTATTTTTAGTAAAATGTTGCAAATTATTTCACGTAAAATACATTGAAAAACTATAAAACTTGATATGAAATTGATTATCAATTTATTGCTTGCACAGCACTGCAGTTGTTCTCGTTTTACAAAATGAATTAGAATAATTGTGTGTATGACATTAATGACCCAAATAAACTTGTTCTGAACACTAAATATTTTTTGCAATAAATTAAAATATTTAGAACAAGTTGGGAAAATTTTCTGTTAAAGATCACCTCTTTTTCGTTATTCTCTGGACCAAAGGGTCTACTTTCTTGAACTCTGCTGAAATAAAATACCCTTTACTATTCATCTGGGTATCGTGTACTATGTCAGGACACCATATGGTGAGTGAAGTATCTTTCACAATAGCACTCAGTTACAACGTTTCCGAAATGCGAGTCTGCATGGTCATTTTTCAAGTTTTGGACTGTAATTTCACATTCGACATTCAGCGTTCCCAACGTGTGTATTATTTCTGAAATATAATTGCAAGGATCGCAAAATTTTCAGATGAGACCGAGAAATTCTCAATGGGCACGTAAGCCACAAGCAACCGAACTGATCTTTGGATGGATGTTGGGTGCTCACATTGACACGTTGTGGAACATTATCAGCAGCTATTCTCGGTCAACATCGGCAACACTGACGTTCCCGCAGACAAGGCCGCAAACTAGCTGGTCTCGAAGCAAAGTTCATTTGCATTTTCACTCATCTGCGAAAGAAATCTATTTTCGGTAGCACAAAACAGACCTCCTACCGTTCTCTGATAGCGAAGACTGCTTTTTATTTTACGTGCAGGGTTCCATTCTTCTGAATTATTATTCCACTACAGGGTGGTACATTGCTCCTCTGCAGCACTTGCCACCAGTTTGGTTCATTATATCACTTTCAATTCAGCAGGTAAAGAATGTCTTTGTCATGGATGACAGAATCGTGGTGGTCATGGCCAGCAGACCTTTCGGAATTTCCTCGAAACTTGCCTGTACGCGTATTAACTTTGTAGTATCTCTTTACATAATCGCATCAAATGTATTGTATTGCGATTATTGAACTAAGGGGGCGTCCATTCATAACGTAGGGCAGTAACACCTTGAAACACTCCCCCCCCCCCCACCCACCCTAACGTTGTGCGACGTCGCAAGCAGTTTGTTGACCTTTTTTAAAAATATGACGTGAGATTTCTGCCTACCCTCCTCCTCCCTAGGTGGTAGTACTAATCTAATAGTGAGACTAACAGTATGTACATTAACCAATCCGCACCATCAAATAAACTGCCTAGACTGTTGTTAATGGATAAAAATAATTTATTGAGATTAATTTTAAAACTTTTAAAAAGTGTTACACCATTATTTAAGTATTGAGAATAATTAATTATGAATATGATCCAAGTTTGACGTGTTTAATACAAACATAAATCATTTTAGATACCCAGAATACATAGCTGGGAGATTAAAATTCTCACCAGTACACAATAGTTGACATATTAATAGCGTTAATAAATGTTGCTGTGTAAAATGTGTTTCCACACAAATTAAAGCAGTTTAAAAGTAAACAGGAATGATATAAGTAAACAGTATAATTGTTTTCTGGTTGACGTGTATAATAAAAAATTAAAACAAGTTTAATCTAGCAGTTATTATCTCATGATTAAAATAGTACAGGATTTTTACAATACTGTGAAAGAAACGACTAATTTAATAGACAAACCATAAAGTTAACACAAGAAAATAATAAAACAGCTATCCGTCTTCTGATTGATGTGTTCAAAGCGAATTAGATTGTGTGTGAAACTGTCACCCGCCTTCAGTATCACCACCCCAACATCGTGTGGACGCTTGTTGAGAGAGGAAACAGACGCGTTGGCTTGTTTCGCTTCTGCTGACCGGCCTGTCAGCTGCTGACAACGTACTGACCACTACCGTGCTGGCTGAAGCTAATAATGCATCAGTGCTAACAGCTTTCGGGAATAAGTGCCATTGCTGTTATTTGTGTATCCTGTGATTATTAATTCAGAAATAAATTAACTTTTCGAAACAAACAATTCAACGCAATACATTCACAATCATACCAGGAAATCAAATATATATCGAAGCAGTTAATACACTCAATGACTTTGAGAGAGGCATCATGGATAAGATTTAGCTGTTTTATTTCTTTTTTAGCTATTTCTTTACGCCTCGTCAACGGCTAAGGTCATTAGAGGCGGAATGGGACTGGGGACAGGGAACGGGAAGGAATTCGGCCATGGCCATTTTGAAGGAAGCATCCCGACATTCGCCTGGAGTTATTTGGGGAAACCATGGAAAACCCAAATCTAGATTCCCGGACGTGGATTCGAACCCGCGTCCTCCCGAATGCGAGGCCAGAACATTAACCGTTCACCCACCACGCTAGGTTATATGATTTAGATAATTTTAGTAATCTGCTAGAAGAACATCAGAGAAAGTGGTTTGCAGTTTCTGTGTGACTGGGATACGGTCAACGTGTGGGAAAGTAATTTAGCGCCAACTGTGTAACAAATATTGTGCAACGTGATGGGAGGAGTTCACTAACAATTGAGCACCTGTGTGGTTGTAGTGACTTGGTCACGTGGTTTGTCTTCGCTGCGGAGTTCTCCCCTATCGTAGCCGCCTTAACCTAATCTGGTAATCCTATCATATATAGGACACCTACAGTTTAAAGAGGAATCCGAACCACGGAAGCGTTCTAGCGTACTTCTTATTACACAAAAAGCTTTGACAGAAGTGATGGTAGGGTTGAGGGCCTTTGAAAATCCCTGCCACGACGTGGATTCGAACCGTGGACCTTTCGACCTCCAGTCAGATTCCTTAACTGAGCGACCAGTCCACTCAGTATCACTGTTAACATATTTAACGTAGTGCACGAAGAGCATGTTCACAAGGTTATGTTACATTTGAATCGATCACCACATTAGCTAAGCAGTCTACACGAGCAGGCAACTCGACATAGTGACTTAACTAGTCGCAGGGGGTTAAGCTAGCTCGCCAACAGGCGGCGCGGCGTTACCTGATATCTGGCATGCCGGAACATCGTGGTTTCGCCACATTTCTGTACTAAATTCTAGGGAGATGAGAACTGGGAACTCTCTAAGCCCGACTTTTGCCGTGAGATAATTTTTAAATGTTGACTATTGCTCGCATTGTTCTTTCCATCGTACTTGACCGGACTGTTGTTCGATAGGACGATGTTCTTGATTGTACGCAAAGTGAGTTCGGATTTGAACTGACTAACTTTTGGCTAACGACAGTTTATCCTGAATCATTTTCCATGAGGTTTGTAACGCTTCTGGTCTTAATACATCTGTTTTCGTATCTTACGGATGAAAGGAAGCCATTGAGTGTATTTTCAGTTTGTTAAGCATATAATTAAGGACGTTGTATCAGCTATGCTTAGTTCTGTTCAGCTAGGCTACAACAAAATGGAAGATTGAAACAAAATTGACCTTCAAGTTGTTTTTAAATGATATTTTTTTTAAGGAACGTTTAACTTTAACTGCCACATTTGATAGCCAAGAATTTTTAACCACAGACCTGTCTAAAATAACTCCAAGACGTGGTTTGGTATCGTCAACGTGGGCCTCAGATTTTTTTTGTAACTCTAGTGAAATAGAGATACAGTTGCTTTTTCTGGAGTTTGTTTGTAGCTCACAATTTTTAAAACAGCTACCCAGAGTTTCCAAGTTTTTACCTTAAGATCATTACCTGAAATTATTGAAAAGATACTCAAGAGAAGATGAAAAGTATTTTTTTCCGACATTTATTTTATATTTAGTAATCAATGCAGTGCCTTGGAATTAACTAACACATTATTCTGATTTAAGTAATACCAAAAAATATTCGTTTTTAGTTACAAAAAAAGTACCGACTTTCTCGTCTGTTACCACTTGCTGTGTAATGTAAGGTACGCCAGAATTCTTCGATGGTTCTGATTCCACGTTAAACTGTACGTACCCTATACCCGATAGGATTACTTCGTTAAGGTGACTACGATAGGGGCAAAACGCGCAGCCAATAAAAACACTGTCACCATTACAACCGAACGACCTTTATATATATTATAATAATAATATAATAATAAAAAGTAAACGTAGTATACTGCAAAAACAACAAGAAATTATTACTATCTGTAGAGTAACAGCCTAATAACCTATGCTTTTAAAGGGGTAATAAAACGCATGGGAACAAAGAAATTAATGCCCAAAACACCAGGAAGATTCTTTTAATGAACGGACGGCGGTATAAGAACTGTAAGATTTACACAAAAAGTAAATTCGGAAAGAAAACTTAGTTTTTTATGCTGTAATTTTAGAAGCACACATTATCAAATGGATTTCAATAAGGTCCTACCTTACATCTTGGATATTTTATTCCTTACTAGTTTCCACCAGGTACCTTCTTTTCTATTCGATTGCTAGATAGTTCGCAGTCGTCGAATAATATTTTGCTACCTGAAAGCGCGAAATGATTTCAGCAGAAATAAATTTGCCAAAAAAGTAACATTTCGATTTTTGACTTCAGTTTACAACAGTCAAAGTAAACTGCAACCATGGGATTAGGGATTTTGATGATTTTTGTGTCTGTTGGAGCACTATTTTATTTAAGTCCGCGTGATGTTACCTCCCACACAAACACAGGGACAACCATACATCGACCACGAAGATTTCTATACATGTTCTAGGCTAGAATCCCTTTAGTTATAGGTTCAAGAGAATTTGTACAACGAACCTTACTTTCCAATATACTGCGTTCAAAATGTTGTATTTCCACTTAAATACAAAGATCAATGGCGCTGGGTGTAACGAAAAGGGCAGGATCCTTGGTTATCACGCTGAAGAATCGAGTTCGTCCCCAGGTTCTGGTTTTCTAAAGCCAAGCGCTATAGCTCCCCAGTTACCTGTGGTGTTTTTAACTGCCGTATTACAAAAGATCTAAAATTTGACATTGAAAATTTTTGTGGCATAAAATGATAAAATGGGACTAATGGATAGAATAGATAACAACAATCGAGGAATGGAGATGTACTAATCGACTACAACTAAAGAAAATGTTTCCTTCAATCGCACACAATTTTGTATATTTCATACAGAATAAAAATCTTGTCTTTATTGTGACAAATCTTTAAATACAATTAAAAGAGTATTATAATAGATGGAAAATACTGAATTATTATTGTAAAAAAGTAAATTACAATGTATTAGAAAAAATAAGTTTTAAAACGCGCTATCACGATTGTGAAGTGTGACAGATCGTGGAACTTGTTTGATCGCCTACGATCCATTATGCTGATGGAGCTATCAACTGTTTACATGGCAGCTATGGAAACTTTTAGGGTTGAAATCTCGGAAACCAAAAGACATAAGATGTTTGACCCTGTAAATAAAGGTATGTTGCCTTTCACGACATTCAAGTAACTTCTATGTAAGAAAACTATGCGGTGAGTGCTTAATTAAAGTCGACCGTCTGTGCTTATGTAATTTTTTCTCACCAGTTTTTCGATTTCCAATCTTTGGTTACACTGACTTCACTAACATGTCACAGAATTTTGTACGAATTACCGTATCTGAATACCGTGAGTATGAGTTAACACAATGAAACAACTTAAAATTAAAATTCGAAATGTATTAAAGCATTTGAATGGCGAAGTTGGGCCCAAATAATTTAAGATAGAAAATGAAACGTAAAACAATAAAGTTGTGTAATTAAATTGCCACAGGAGGACTTACATGCTGCATTAAAATTAATTTATATTAAATTAAATGATACTCAGGATTTGGTTTCAAATTTCTATCCGACCAAACACACTTCGTTTCCCCGTAATTCCAAATACACTGAAACAATGATCGTCCCGATATACCACAGCCTGTTTTCTTCTTTAGTAGCAGTAAATATTGAGGCACCTTCTGAAATGTCATCTTTCTTAACAGGATTGTAAAACAACTCCCTGATACTAAATTATCACTCGAGTAAAGTTCTTTTGTGTTAGGATGTCCCAGTTAAACGTACGTTTTGGGCTAAATTATGATCAATTCTGCTGTGAAAATTCTATGTCTCAGACGATGATGGCAAAAGTCCGAAACTCAACGAAAATATAATTGGTTACACTTTAAATAACATTAACTGTCTACAATTCCATTCTTTCCGAGACGGAGTCATTTTATCGTCCAGCACGAGCCTCATAAATATTAATGTCGCCCCAACACTACAGCCACGTGCCGTTAGCCAGCTCATACGTTACACGTTTCCATTGTCTGAGTGCCGGCAAATAATCCACCCTTCCGTCTCATTATTTCGAGTCATTATTCGGAAGCTCGTTATTGTGCTGGATGGAACAGTAATTAGGAAAAGAAAGTGGAGAGTGCTAAATAAGGCACAAGTCCATAAATTAAGGCCGGAGCACCCCTATTTCCATGAACATAATTACGTTTTAAAAATTAATTTCATGTTTTCACTTGCTCTTTATGAATGGAATCCAATTTAACGTTTTATTAAAGTGTTATTTCCGCCATCTTTCATTAGGGGAAGTCTCACAGTAAGATAAAAATATTTCTTAGCCTCAGATTCGCTAAAAATAATTATAAACTTCAGTTTGTGTAAATGTGATGGAACATGATGGCTAAGATAGTGAAGGGATTTGAGCTCCTTTCCTCATGATTTTTCTCAGTGTTCCCTCTGTTATTTAAGTATTATATTTGATGTGTAAAGAGAACAGCCTTTTTTTTTTGCGCAGTTAACACACTTTTTCATAGGAACTTGTTTTCAGGAGCTAATCTATTGGTCAATATTCATACTGTTGTTTTTTTTTTTTTTCAAAAACAAACAAACGCTTTGGGACGTTATTACCCCAAGCTTAATGGCTTGCTTCGACGTCAAGCGTCGATACGATCGCAACTTCGAACGGCTGGCTGTTATCTTCGACCCTCACGTAACACAAGTATTTTGTTAATGATCCCATTCGTCTTTGAGATACGCACGCGCCATTCGTGAGAATAGCGCGCCAATGTGATATTAAAGGTAATTATTGCTTAAGATATGTTACGTGACTTCAGGGAGGCATTATAGCTAAAACAGTAATCATATATTTGAATATAGCGCAGTGCACTGTGATAGTGCAGTTCGAATGTCCTGCGTGGAGCACAATGGCTTGAAATCAGTTCTGTGTGCATTCAGTATATGTGTTTCATTTTGTAATTGCGCAACGAACTAACAATGGCAGAACAGTGAATACGAACAGGTACAGATTTGAAAGCTTTAAGATCTTTCAAAACACGCTTGGTGATATTAACATCGTGAAGGTGTAAACTTACTACTTTATCTGATTTACAGTGAAAAGTAACACTAATCGAAGGGAGTTATACGGACTGTATTATTTCCTGTTTTATGGCTCCTGAAAAAAATGCTTGACAATACAATTCGATATTACAACATTTCTCAGTACACTGTTTGCCAAATCTGAGAACTGTTTTAAGGCTAGAAATTCTAAGCTTTTGTATGTGAAGTGATAAATAATTTTTAAAAAAACGCTGTAGGAATTTAAAATTAAATTTTCGTAAATCCCAAAAGTATATGGGGGAGGAATTTAATATTCAGATTATGTAATATAATTAAAAACTAATAAAAAGAGTTAGTTAGATGTCTAAGGGGATTGCCACCGGAGAGTTTGTTCCATCGCAATAAAATTAATAATAAAGTAACTGTAAATGGCAAAGGAATCGAAAAAATAGAAAGATAGATAGACACTGAGAAAAATATTCGGTCCCAAGATCCAAGTCGGCATTTGGATGCACGAAAGATCGGAAGAACTGTATTCACTGACCAACGGTTCACCTTACTCGCACGGAAAAGACGAGTGAAATTCTACAGACATATAGCACGAATGGATGACTCACTACTGACCAAGAAAATCTTCCACATCGTCAACAGACCCCAACAAACCAAAGCACGCAGGCTTGTAGAAATCCAGAAGGAGCTTGCAAAAGTGAACCTAGATCCATTGACATCTACACTAAGTATATATCGACAATTCATCATTTTACACAAATTTTCCACTAAGATACCAACAGGAAAAAAATGTGAAACTCAGAAATGCATTGACACGAGAGAGACGTCAAACCCACAGCGAAAGGATGAGGACTTTTCGGAAGATAAGAAGAACAACAAGAAGATAAGAATAATTCCATGATTCCACGCGTTCCTTAGTGGGCTAAACGACAAAAAAATAATAATAATAAAGTAAAAATTTGGACTATGTAATCAACGCATAAAACAGAATTACTTATATTGTAAGGGTAACTAGATGTTTCAGATCTTCTGCTTAATTAAATTGTGCAGTATTTATGAAATATTATTTTCATCTTATTTTCATAGGTTTCATTTGTTTATTTCACTTCTTAAAAAGAATTTCTCTAAGTATTTTAAAATATTTTGATACATTTTCAGTGAGTGTTTGCGATTGGTATATGGATACGTAACAAACTAACAACGTTCTATTGTTTATTTTATAAGCTATACGTTGTCTAGATTTCGCACTTGCTTTTTCAATACTCCATCACGTCTCATAAGCCGCCTCTGGTGCACCACCAGTTTAGTTGACAGTACAAGTTGAGCTGTTATCCAATTTAGTTTATGTTAGCACTACAGCAGTTCCGCGACCCTCTTGCATCTTAATGCGTAATCAGTATTCAGACAACTCATTCATGCAGCTACCTGATCAGACGAGTTGTCTTTAGGTAATGCCGTGCTTGCAATAATATCTTTGATGTGGAATTGTTCGACACAAGGTTTTTACAGTTATTAATAAATTAAGAAGTAATTTCCGTAGTCTAATCGTCATTTGTAGTTACGTTGTGCCTGTCACATCTCATCGCATACATCAAGACTCAAAATAATTAGAAGAAGAACTCAAACCATTTTGAGAACAGGTAGCTGGTATTGTCCAGAGAAGGCAACATAATGTTTCCTAAGCAGGACGACAGACAAATACCGACAAATGCTTATCTAGACCAAATTTGATAATCTGAATAAGAAATAGATTAATATTTTGATCATTAATTGTTCACAAAAAAAATACAATTGAAAATTTCAAATTCATTACATTGGTTAGAACTCAGACTTCCACTGACCATCTTCCTTAAGACGACTAAGGTTTGTTAAATAACTTGTAGGAACAGTTTATTATTCTTTAGCTCACTTTAATTGTTCTTTAAAATAGTCTAAAACGTGGCCATTACACTGTTTATTATAAATCGGTACTTCTTTTCCAAAGATCACAGATTAATTTATTAATTTCACCGATATAATACGTTCTCCATTAGTATAACATTAAAACAGTTATTTCAGGCCATTTCGCCCAAATCAGATACTTGACTTTGCGACTGGTTTACTACTTCACATAACGCTCTCTTTTTATACTGTTCACTTAAACGACTTGTCCCTTCTTTCTTGTAAAATCAGCTTCTCTTGCGATATACGAACTCTTGTAGACTCGTAGAAATAATTTCCCTACATATTCATCGTTAAATTAATACTCCTTCCCTACACCTGTGTAAATTTTCTCGCGCTATAATGGGTACTCCGTCATCAACTAACTCACGCATACCATTGGTTAAACTCATGCTATCAATGTCTATCCAATCAAAAGTACAGTACTCATGTAGAAAATGCTTGCCAACACATTCAAGCATTTTCTGGATCTTTCTAAATGATAATCAGATCAAAATCTTAATTTCAAAAATTATATATTTTAATTTCATCTGAAATTAACCATCTCAATGCCACTAGAAATCACAGTATACTAACACTTCACAGGAGTACTTCTAATAAACAGTCATGTTTCAACAGAATTACAGTATTAAGCGAATCCTTGCTTTTAAACGTAGTAGATAGCGTAGACTCGCAGTTTCTTTCTGATCTGGATTTTAAAAAAAGAAACCTCGGTCAAACAACATTGATTGAATTCCATATACATCTATATATTTAAAGTGTTGGATCGTTGTTTGATTTCCTTAATAACGTTTTTGTTATGTCCTTGTAAACTCTGATGCAGTCCTCCATATCTTCTTAGTCTGAGATAATCTACTTACCTCTCAGCATATCATTACAGCGAGCATCCTCAGTTACATGCAGTTCTTCCTTTGGACTGCTTCTCTCACTAACAAACAAATCATTAAACGTTAGACACAGTATCAGTCTCTTCTTTCTGTTGGATTCTGTAACTAACTCCATTATTTTGGTCCGTAAAATATTTATCTCTTATGCACTTTTAATTTTAAATACACTTGGAACAAAGTATAAGAACATCTGCATCTTACAAATTGAAACATCTTTACTCCACTTTGCTGAATAAATAACTTTATAATTTAACTTAGATTATACGCGTAACATGAAAAAAACTGCAGGAGGGACATTATCATCAACTACACATTTGTTTCCTTCAACGGTGTTTAGTAGCTCAAAAAAATGTTGAGACAAATACCTTGTTACGAAAGAGCGTTGTTTATTATAAAAAAAGACTAACGTAACATTTGTGGAAGAATTAAATGTGGTAATTTTTTTGAGTGCTGCTTAATACATTTTTTTATTCCCTAGGTAGGAGGGATATACATAAAGTATAGGTAGGAGCTAAATTCAGTGAGGTCGTTTAAGGGATTATTATTCAAACAATATATCTGATATCTTAACTTTGTTATCTGCCACAATTATTAACAAATACGAAATGTATTTACGTGTTATGTTATTGTAATGAATATTACTAGATCACCAACGGATGCCGAAGGCCACGATTTTTCCGTTGTCTGTTATTTTATTCACTTAAGTAGATATATTTTCAAAGTTGTTAGTATTCTTTACCCACATATTGTACTTACTGAGTCATTGCTACGCTGAATAACTTTGCTTCTCTTAATTGAAATGTGCCAGGTACCTTGTTTTAAAGCCAGTCATTGGATTTAAAGACATATCTCCCAATAGCCAATAACGGATAGATTGCATTATAATAGCGTTCAATTGTTGTTGCAGCAAAATAGAGTTAGTACTCATCGTTACAAATAAGAAGTTGCTAATCAAAAATAATAGAATCATTGTCAGAAAATTCATACTACATTATGTGTAGCTGGGGCATCCCCTCCTCATCTTTGCGGGAAGCAAGCGCGGTGGTTCCACTGGGCTACTGTGCAGGACAGTGTTCTGACAGATAAAAGCCGAGTTGCTGGTGTTATATTTTCCTGGTGTATTTCAGAAGTGGAACAAGATAGGCATTATATACCAGTGGGCTGCTCTGTCGTTGATATACTCATCTGATGAGTGGTGGCGGGTGCAGTCGACGACCTTCGCAGTGCCGCGATAAGAGAATTTACGTCTGCAGATAGAACTAAATGATGAGGTCCCAGGTAGGGGGACATTACCTGGACAGTAAATCTTTTTAAAGGAGCCATCCCGGCGATACGCACTATCACCGACTGCCTCGCCACACTCCAACCACAGCCGCTGTCCTCTCCGCAAAAAGAAAACACCGCCAGTAACGTCCGAAAAAGTATGATATTTCGCAGGACTTGCTACCAATTTCTCACTCATAAACAATCCATAGAGGGGACACCTAAAATTCACTTCAAAGCAAATTAGAATTGCCCATGCTTCCATTTACACAAAATGTTTAGACCCCTTTAGAAAATTCAATTACAAAGAGTGAGCTCCTCAAAGTACTTGAAATCTGTAATCATTTCATCCACCATACGTAAGAAGCTTTTCTTTATCTTTACATCAGAGACTTTATATTCATCACTCTAGATTCGTTTCTTCAACTTAACATTTCGTAAATCTCTGTATCTACTCACCCTGTTGAAGGCTGGATTTGATATTGAGATGCTATCATTACTTTTTTTTCGCTGTATAACTATTATTCAGCATCTGCGTTAAACTTGGTAGTAACAGTTCCACACAACATTTAAATTTTATATCTAAAGTGCTTTACTGTTAGCTTAAACCAAGATTCATGGTAGCTATTCATACCTTTTCCAACGTTATAACTCATGATCACGTTAACATAACCACTTATACATCCCAGTTTGGTAATACACTGAAGAGCCAAAGAAACTGGTAGAGGCATGCGTATGCAAACACAAAGATATTTAAACACTCAGAGTACAGCGCTGCGGTTGGCAACGCCTATATAACACAACAGGTGTCTGGCTCAAGCGTTAGATCCGTTACTGCTGCTACAATGGCAGGTTATCACGATTTAAGTGAGTTTGAACGTGGTATTATAGTTGGCGCACGAGAGATGGGACATGGTATCTCCGAGGTAGCGATGAGATGGGCATTTTCCCGTACGACCATTTCATGAGTGCACTGTGAATATCTGGAATCCGGTAAAACATCAAATCTCCGACATCGCTGCGGCCGGAAAAAGATCCTGCAAGAACGGGACCTACGACGACTGTAGACAATTGTTCAACGTGACGGAAGTGCATCACTTCGGCAAATTGCTGCGGATTTCAATGCTGGGCCATCAACAAGCGTCAGCAGGCGAACCATTCAAGGAATCATCATCGATTTCGGCTTTCGGAGCCGAAGGCCAACTCGTGTACTCCTGCTCAGTGTACGACACAAAGCTTTACGCCTCGTCTGGGCCCGTCAACACCGACATTGGACTGTTCATGATTGGAAAAATGTTGGTGGTCTGACGAGCCTCGTTTCCAATTGTATCGAGCGGATGGACGTGTACGGGTATGGAGACAACCTCATGAATTCATGGACCCTGCATGTCAGCAGGGGACTGTTCAAGTTGGTGGAGGCTGTGCAATGGTGTGGGGCGTGTGCATTTCGAGTGACATGGGACCCCTGATACGTCTAGATACGACTCTGACATGTGACACGTACCTACCCATCCTGGTTGATCACCTGCATCCATTCATGTCGATTGTGAATTCCGACGGACTTGCGCAATTCCAGCAGGACAATGCGACACCCCACACGTCCAGAATTGCTACAGAGTGGCTCCATGAATACTCTTCTGAGTTTAAACACCTCCGCTGAACACCAAACTCTCCAGACATGAACACTATTGAGCATCTCTGGGATGCCTTGCAACGTGCCGTTCAGAAGAGATCTCCACCCTCTCGTACTCTTACGGATTTATGGACAGTCCTGCAGGAGCGTGGTGTAAATTCCCTCCAGCACTACTTCAGACATTAGTCGAGTCCATGCCACGTCGTGTTGCTGCACTTCTTCGTGCTCGCGGGGGCTATACACGTTATTAGGCAGGTGTACCAGTGACTACTGATTTCAGTACTATCACTAACAGATAAACCTTAAAATTTTGGTCAGATTAAGGTCATTGCTTTTCACTTAAATTGCTTCACTTTAGATATAAACCAACAACTTATATTCCGGTACCTGAGCCTAAAGGTTTAGCAGGAAAAGGAAACTTTCAAATGGCCACATATTCCTCTATTTTTAGCGTATATAGTAAGACGTTAATGACGTAAACGTGCGTAAAACGTAACTATGATTACAACTTCACACAATTTACCTCTCTTCCATTTTTACAATATTATGATAAATATTTGAATTATAAACGTAATAAGATAAAAACTGTTTAAATCAATATTAGTAAATATCAGATTTGTTCATTACTTCTCCTCACTACAAAACACAATCTTAGTACCGAAGCCGCTGGTTTGGCGACAACAGTGGGTGCTAACATTCCGGAGGGCGCGGTTTCAAATCCCGTCCAGCCATCTAGTTTGCTGTTTTCCATGGTCTCGCGAAATCAAAAGAAACATTGTAAACAAATGAAACATTACAGACTTACGAAAAACAATCGTTAATATTTCACTCCATAGACGTAAAAGCGTGTTATTAGTGGGTAAATAACGGCCCAACCTGTAACGTACACAGTTTTGCTGCGCTAATCTCTTCAAAAAACTTAACCCAAATGGAGGAGATATTCTTATTAATCAACTTCAAATAGTATAACGAAACATCAGATTTATTCCGTAAGACCACATCAACCAACAAACGTTCACAGTCCAATAAATTAAATTCAAAAAATTAAATGTAACTACCGGCGGATATCATTCAATGTACCCAAATCCCCGCATGTTCGCTGGACATATCACGACACACAGTTCTTACTCCACCGCCATTTAATCAAGTCTGACACTCCATCTCCCCTCTTCGTACGTGTGTTTCCTACCACCACACTCTTAACAACCACACATTATATTAGCAACTTAAATCTAACAGTCTACACTACCCCAATTGCTATACATTCTACTGCACTACAGAATAGTCACATGAACGCTTTAATCTGACAATATTTTTATTTAACTCACCTAATCAAGTGCAAATTATTGTCTTAGAGAAATATCTTTATTCAAAAAAAAAAAACAGATTTATCCTCAGTTGTTTCTAGCTTCTTAATTCGTGATTTGTTAAGTGTTATGTATGACTTAAGAGTTGGGTTTCTTGACAGCGGTAGTGTGAGCAATAAACCAGGTGAGGGTGGCGGCGTGTCTTTTAATTATCAAGCACTGCAGCCAGCTGTGAGGATTGCAGCTGATGCGGGCCTCGGCTTATCTGATGCAGCCCTAAATATTGCACCCTCCGGAAGCCGTCCTTCGTGATAAGCGGATTTGCACATTATTTTTACCTCAAATTATCTACACGCCCACTCACGGTGGCAAAGCTGGGAAGTACCAAGATAGAACCAAGCGGCTAAATCATCTCTTCCCTTCCAACTTCACCAGAGAGAGACTTTTCAACTCATCTTTTCTGCCCTTCACTTTGTGCAGTATGTAAACATATAGTCGCATTTTACATATTTCAAATTGAAGTCAAACAGATAGAAATGTATTCACAGTTTCCCCTTACTATACCGTCACCTACTTGGGTTATGACTTTCTGTTTTTCAAATTTCCTGCCATGTAATGTGTGAAAAAATTTCGACAATATATTTCCTCATATTCATAAAATATTCTTGGTTTTAAATTAACAGAGATATAGAAAAAAATACGGAATTGTTTATTTTTAAAATCTTGTACAAATAATTTTCTGTGGTTTAAGTCTCACAAACTCAGTAGGTAATGTAAATGAGATTTTTCATAAATTTTTTGCAAATTCTGTTTTAGTTACAGAATTACTTTTTGAGATTTTAATGTAAATGGATTTATTCCACTGTTTTAGTCATTTGACTTAATAAATGACAATTTCGTTACAATTCTGCTGACTGTGGCAGTCAATCCAATTACAATAGGAGAAACAGCATACATGATCAATACATCCCTCTCCTTATTTCATCACTCAGCTACATGTTTTACGTTTATTGAATTTCGCCCGAGCTTTAATTCTGTAATTTCATAAAAAGTATTTGAAACGTTGTCATCACAGTTCCTTCGTATAGTTTTTACAGAAACATTGTTTTTCTTGATGTACATCTCGAGCAACGGTTAGGATTTTGCGGCTGGGGAGCGCAATAAACCGGTGGTTCTCAAAGCAATGTTACAAGTTTTTTTAATGTAAGTATGATGTGGGCTCTCGTTCCGACCCCTGGTTCAAATATAGATGGCAGCAGGAATTTTTTAGAGTTTCATTTGATCATATGAAGTAGGCCAGGAGGTTACGTAGTTTGTATTTCGCGTTAAACAGTAGGTCCCAGAGCTGAGGAACTGGACGTCCTACTTCTGATCCAATGGCTTAAGTATGACTCCTTCTGGCGGATCCAACCAACCTTCGGTTTGTGGACTAAGTTAGTTTTAGTTAATTATGAAGTTACACGTGTGTAGATAAATGCAATGAGTGACAGTTGCGTGTTGTGTTTGTTATGTATGAACACCAGAAATGGAGCGTGTGAAATCAGATATACTTGCCGTGCTAGCCTATTTTAATCCAAAAAAAAATGAGCCAACTGTTTCAACTCCGACTGTTGAAGCACATTATCTTCATGCTATTTTTGGGAAATTTTTAGACTTTACCAAGTCCCATGATGCTCTAATTGGTGATTGAGAAATCCATATTTGGAACCTTTCTTCTTTCCGATCTTCATTAGGGATTTTCTGCTCGTTGACGTCTAGTTATTAGATCTGGGATATGACTCGGGGTAAGAAACCGGAGGAATTATGAAGTAAACATCCCGGATTGACGTTCTTACATAGAAAACGGAATTCTTGATTACTGGCCTGAGCCTGTATCGCCTCGAATGTCTGTACGTAATGTTACTGCTCATCCACAAGACTTGCTGGTAGTTAACCGTAGTTGAAATACACCATCGCTCCTCGTACAAGTGTCCGTTAAATAGATTAATTATGCTTAACGTATTTGTAAGGCGGTCACATATTTCATCAATTTCGTTTGAAGGCCTAATTAAGCAGCAAACGCAACTACAGTTTCTTTGAAACTAGAAAGTGTATTAATATCGGGACATGTATATTTCGCTTTGCGTTACTACGCAATTTCATAAACATAAAGTTCATTTGTACGCAAGTATCTACGAAAAGTTGGAACAGATAGGAGTATAAATAGATCTTTATGACAAAGGTATGAAACTCTATTAAACATCCTTGTAGCCGGGGCGAAAAATGTAAATATTGCGCCAATATTTAAGTTACAAATCGTGCTGTAAGATGTTTGAGGGCATTCCGTACATAGAAAAACACATACATTTTCATAGATACAAACATCATGACAAAGCACTGAAACAGTTTTATTGGGCTAAAATATATTTAGGTGAAATATAAAAATCTTTATATACAGGGTGTCCCAAAATTAAATGGCCAAACTTTGGGAGCGTATTTGGAGCTAAAAAATAATAAGCAAAAACTTGCTAAGAAATTTTTCTTCATTTTCATTTCTTATGGAGATAATCGGGAAAAGTAAATTTGAAAAGGTAAACTCAAGAACAGTTCGTTTGAATAAATGTTTAATTTGATTGAAATTAAATGTAAGTAACCAAACACATGCAAGAATAAAAAAATAGACCGAGTAACATTAATAAACAATGAAATAAAAGACAGAAATGAAACCTACTATTCGATTAATGACGATGTTATTCGAAATGTTTACCTTCCGCGGCACAACAGGCGTACGTAACATGCAAATAAACCTTAAGCGGCACATTAGTCCGTTTATTCGATACGCCATACATCAGTCAGTGAGTAATGTGGTTTGAGTGAGCACCATACACAATGCCTCGTACATTTTCTCATCAGGAATACGCCGATATTGTCTTTGTGTATGGTTTTTGCCACGGTAACGCATGTACAGCCGTACGAGAGTATGCGAATCGATTTTCGGATAGGGTAGTACCACATCGCCAGGTATTTATTCGAACGCTTCGTAGACTTCGTGAGACTGGATCAGCCAGCCTGCACCGAGCAGCTTTGAGGAGAGATAATCTAGCAGGCAATCGTATCCTACACCATTTTGATGATCACCCTGCCACGAGTATTCGGAGAGCGTCACACGGATTGGTGTCCTTTAAGAGGCGATAATCGTCATGCGTATAATATCCAGTGAGTTCACGGATTATTTCCTCAGGATTTCCAGTAAATTTTTGTAATGGATTTCTTTAGTGGTGTGAGAATGATAATCAATTTCTCTCGAGAATCTTGTGGACAGACGAAGTATCAATCAACGAAACTCTCACATCTGGTCTCATCATAATCTACGAGCAGTTAGGGTGACCAATTACCAGCAAGAGTTTTCCGTTAAAGTTCGGATGGGTATTCACAATAATCGTCTCGTAGGACCATATTTTTTACCACCAAGATTGAACGCACAGACTTTCAAGACTTTCCTGGAGAACGATCTCCTGGGTTATCTTGAGAAGTTCACATTACAGGAACGATTGAACATGTGGAACCAATTAGATGGTTTTCCAGCTCATAATGGTAGAGTTACTCGTGAATGGTTGAATGGAAATTATCCAGTTCGCTGGATTGGTCGAGGGGGACCTGTACTGTGGTGCGCACGCTAACCTGACCTTACACCGCTGGACTTTGCATGGAGTACATTACAACAGAAAGTGTATTCGGTACCAATAACCTCAGAACAGCATCTTAGGGACAGAATCATGGCTGCAGCTCAGCGAGTTACCTCAGAGCAATGTTTGGCAGCAACACGAGCTGTCATATTACGGTGCCTGCATTGCCATGGGAGGACAACACTTTGAACAACATCTACATTATGGGATAGTCTGTTTTATTTCTGTTTCTTCCTTTATAATTACATTATATTATTAATGTGTAATAAATAATACTGTTACTCGGTTTGTTTATGTAACTAAGTATTTTGTAGATAATTACTTAAATATACTGTCAATAAAAATAAACATTTATTCAGACGAACTGTACTTGAGTTTATCGTTTCAAACTTCATTTTCCCGATTATCTCCGTAAGAAATGATAGTGGAGGAAAATTTCGTTGGAACTTTTTGCTTATTTTTGAACCCCAAATACGCTCACAATTTTGGCCATTTAATTTTGGGACATCCTGTATTTTGAATAAAAACTACATCACACAGATTCTTAGAATCTATACTGAACACGTAGATCATCACATATAGGAAATCCGTACATTTTTAGTACAAATAACAAGCGTAAATATTATCAACTACTTCATCAGTTGTTCAAAACAAGACCGAAAAAATTGAAAGTAAAATCACGTTTAATTTTTACATCCATAGCTATCTCTTACTCGCTTCAGCAGGTAAATAACATGAATCGACAGTGGTCTTCGGCTAACGAGACTTCTTAATAGACAAAATTCTTGTTGGAAGTATCACAAAAATTATTTATAAATATTATTTGCAAGGTTTTTCTACATACCAAAAAACATCTTATTATTATTCAGGAGCCTATAACTCCTTTTTATCTCTTATCCCAGTCTTATAGGCACTGACTGCGCTGAATCGTCTTAAATTTAATTTCAACAACTACGTAGTTATAATACTTTTTAAAAACGTATTTTTATTTTTTCTTCATTCAGTATTCCTAGAATCCAGTTTCAGAGATGAACCTAGTAAGTGTCCAATGTTGTGATTTCTAGCTAGTTGTAACTTCTAGTGTACCAGAAGTTACGAAATACTTAAGTTACTTTTCGTTTCGATCCCACTGTCTCGTAATCTTCCTCCATCTTCATCCTGGATGCGAAACGTCGAGAAGAAAATCATTATATCATTTTTATAAGATCTCCCTTGTGCGCTATTGCAGAATAGAAGAGTTCTGTATCAAATAGAATTAAATTTACGTTAAATGTAGAAATGTTAATATTTGTTTGAAGGCAGGTTGTGCTAATTTTCCAATGTATTGTCTGGTATATAAAAAATGACACTATTTATTTCTATGGCAATAGGGGTCTTTTTGGAATGCTTAAGTTAACATTGAAATTATTACAGCGCGGATTACGGTAGGGGAACAAATGTGTTTTTACCCTAGGAACAGCAAAAATAACTACATCATCTAATGGTGAGGAGCTATATCATCAGCTACTAAATTTGACTTCGGAAAGCCTAAAAAATTGATTAGAGAAATGTATAGGTTTCCTCAGCAGCTATGGTTTAGCAGCATTGAATTCTAGGCCAACACTGAATTTCATTCAGGGTCTCTTGTGCAACCCATTGTACTTTTCACATCACAAGGCAAAATAAAGAACGTATTGCATTTGAAAAATTCTAAAATTAAAAACATTATTCAATTTATATCTCATAGTTGGACGTGAACCCAAAACACTTTATTTTCGTCGCTTTACGAGCTTAGCAACAAATGCGTGGAAAACTAATTTCCGCCACAATTATAAAGCGAAAATAAGACGATACATAATGGCATAATTAATAATAATACTGTGGCGGCTGGTGCAAAACTTATATTACAAAGCACCTTCCTATATAAATAAACTTTCTGAATTGCCTTATATCAATTTCTTGAGATATTCAGTCCTTCTCTTTTCAGATCTCGGCATTCAAAAGGGTATTGTGCTCCACATTCCAATTAAAATGGAGAAGCAGCTTTTACTAATTCTTTTATGCTGTGTTGTTGTGAATCCATAACGTCTGATTTAAATTAAATAAGGATCTTAACGACAAAAGATGCAAAGATTCTTTTCTTAGTTAATGGAATCACGGTAATCGCATTAAATAGAACTGACTGCCTTTTATCAGCGCAACGAAGTTAATTCTTCCGAATTAATCTCTTAAGAAAAGTATTAGCTACTGAAATCGCCATCGATTATTAAATTGAAGTCGTTAATGTGAGTTTGTTTACATCTTACTGTTTGACGTCAAATATTATAACTTCCCATTACACATGTTCATATAAAGCGAAACAAACATATTACGTGCTGATTGGTAGGACTTACAATAATAATGTAACCTCCTGCTTGTTGCGGGTATGTTCAATTGATGACGTTTCTTCTTCTATTTATAATGCATAAACATACACTGAAAACGTTAGAACAGAATAAGACATTTCTTGGTTGAATGAAAAGTGAGGTGGTTATTTACTAGAGGTTTTCTTGGTAGACTAAGTTTCGGGTTTTACCATCAACAGTATGGATGAAGAGCGATCGAGGATTATGCTTCAGCTCTGTCGCCTAACACAGTGTTTCATGTCAAGCAAGCAGTTAATACAGTCTCTATAATTTTTGATTCATTCAAAAAGTCTCGTAGAACAAATAAACGTTCTGAAGCTTGTCTTCAATGACAATTTCGATACAAGCAGTATTTTCGGATGTATGAGGGAATTTGTATTTTCACCATTCTCTTAACCCACAGTCCTAACTATCTAAAAAAAAAAAAAAAAAAAAAAAAAAAAATTATTGACATATGAGGAATCCAAAATCAGATCGCTCACAAAACAATGATCAGAGTTATCATAAATATATACAACAGGAACATGAAATTACAAAACTGTTAACGTTAGCTAGAATTTGTAACTTAACAGAAGCCAATGTAAATTTAGCATTAAAAATGTATGCAATTATTCCATAAGCAAATTTCATGCTTACGTCTGGCTTATTACTCTAATGGATATGTATTTCCATAGTTTTAAGTTCAATTTCTTCTGTTTTTCTGTATAGAACATTTAACTTTTTTGATTCGTAGCTTCAGTCTTATTATCAATGAGAAATCTCAAACCATTAGCTAAATTGTTTCAGAATGCCGGGCAGATACAGCCTTCCAAGAAACAGCAAGATTTTCTACGTCGATCGCCACGAGTTACCAAATGGATAATAGAGCCTGACATAAAACGTGGGAAATGATTTTACTTTATTTACTGTATATTCTATCATTTAGCTGCTGCTTCGCACACGCATATCTTGGAATGTATGGAAATGTTTGAATGTTTATATTAATTATTAACATGGAGAAGCAAAAATATAAATTTAATTAAAAATTTACTTTCTTTAATGTATTACCTTACTAGACGACCCGTGCGAAAATTTCGCGAATGAAATGTTATGAATAGCGAGGTTGAATGCTTGTAATATAATGAAAAGTAGAACCGTACTTTTGGCAAATATTTATTTTTTAGTGTAATAGGTACGCATCAAAATACTTACATATTACGAAAAAGTTAGGAAAATTTAAAACTCACTGTATTTGCGACAAACTGTCACTGACCTTAACAGAATACAACCAACCTGAACAAAATGGGCACAACATATCAACATCTCTGTGATATGTGTCACTGTGTGAATAAAATGATTACATTGGAATTATATAGCAAAACGAACGTGTTTCCATAACGGAAAAAATATCCGAAAAGCTACTTATTGAATAAAAAAAGTTTATTGACATCTCTGTGATATCTGCTGCTGCAATCTAGGGACTTGGCTCTGAACTTTCTCATACGCGCTACCACTTTAAGCACCAAATTCGAAAA
The DNA here is from genome assembly GCA_031002005.1 of Vandiemenella viatica. Lineage (NCBI taxonomy): Eukaryota > Metazoa > Arthropoda > Insecta > Orthoptera > Morabidae > Vandiemenella > Vandiemenella viatica. The sequence continues at coordinate 207,657,226 of JARYHS010008074.1, read as the reverse complement.
ATTCTTTCTTAATTATGATTTTACCTAACTGGAGACCTAATCTTTAAAACGATATGATATTATCGCTTACAGCTAGGTATCGAAGAAGATAAATGGACTTGTAATAATAAAAAAAAAAACACGCTGTAGAAATATTTTTGATACTTTTGCCCTTTAAGGGTCGAATTCCAAAAAAATCTTTTATAAAATATGGTGTGACCAAAGCAGCCACCTTGGTCTTTAAAATGATACCTCATTTATCGATTTCTGTTAGTTATCAAGCTAGGTAAAAAAAAAAAAAAGTTCTAGAAATGTGATATATTTTCCCCTTAAGGGTTGAATGAATTTGGAGAAAGTTTTTTCTTAAAATGTGACGTGACCAAAGCGGATAATTTAATATTTAAACGAAACCTCATTTATAATTTCGGTTGGGTTCAAGGGAAATAAATAGCTCGTGACAGAAAAATGCGTTGTAGAAATATTAATACTTTTGCCCTCTAAGGTTAGAATTTTGAAAAATTTCTTTCTTAAAATGTGGTTTAACGGAACCTAAGACCTTACGAAGACCTCAATCTTTGAAATGATACCTCGTTTATCATTTTGTTTAATTGACAAAGGAGATAAATGACTCGAGACACAAAAAGGCATTTTAGAAATACTATACTTATGTCCTTTAAGAGTTCAATTCAGAAAAATTCAATTCTAAAATGTGATGTTACCACAGCGGAAACTTAATTTTTAGAATGATACCACATTTATCTATTTCGGTTGATATTAATGGAGATAAGTAGCTCGTGACACAAAAATGCGTTGTAGAATGATTTATACTTTTCCATTTAAGGGTTGAATTCCAAAAAACTTCTTTTTTAAAATATGATGCCAGCAAACCTGAGACATTACTCCTCGTAATCTTACTTGACTTATCGATTTTGGTTGATATCCAGGGAGATAAATGGCTTGAGACACAAAAAACGCATTTTAGAAAATTAACATTTTTCCCTTTAATGGTCAAATTACGAAAAATTCCTTTCTTAAAATATAATGTTACCATGGCGGAGACCTTAGTCTTTAATATGATACCTCATTTATCTATATCCGTTAGATATCAAGGGAGATAAATGACTCGTGACACAAAAACGCAAGGCAAAAATATTGATACTTTTGCCCTTTAAGGGTCGAATTCCGAAAAATTCTTGTCTTAGTATATGACGTCACAAAATCTGAGATTTTAATCTTTAAAATGATACTTCATCAAACGATTTCAAATAGGTATCTAGGCTGATCAATGACCTGTAACACAGAAAATAGCATTTTAGACATATTGACATTTTTCCCTTTAAGGGTCGTATTCCGAAAACTTTCTTTCTTAAAATATGATGTGATTAAAGTGGAGACCATAAGCTTTAAAATGACACCTCATTCATTGATTTCGGTTAAGTATGAAGGAAGATACAGGCTTGTGACAAAAAATACCTTATAGAAACAATATACTAATGTAAAAACGTTTTTTAGTTTTTTATTTTAGCACAGTATAATACATGAAATTAAAGTTACGTGAAACATTGTCGCTAACAGTCCAACAAGGGCTTACCTTGAATGAGATGTCCTTTTGGTGAGTATTTTGGAACCCCCTATCTTGACCTTTCGATAAAAAGTGAATATTACACCAAAGGAAATGCACCTACACATAAGGAAACTCAAAAGTTAGCGTCTGCGATAGTGATGGCAGTAAACGCAGCGATCATTTCCAAATATATCTCTG